>JARHVA010006524.1:697500-890000 GCA_037957365.1 Torreya grandis | reverse complement strand
ACAAAGGAGGAATAATGTTAGTAATACTCATCTTTTAAGATGAACCCACCGAGCCTCAATCTCTCCCTTGGCCAAGGTGATTCATAAGAGGTTGTTTTGGTATGTAAAGATGCAAAGCATAAATCATCTCTAGGATATATAACCTATCAATGCATCCAAAATACTTCTCCACAAAATAAGATCTGTGTCTCTAAAGAAAGTATGAAACCCTAAGTTATGCTCCTCAAGTAGAACGGTGGATAAGCAGATGCATAATATATCTTACTTATTCTTCTATTCTATTTATATTAGAAATGATGAAATGGATGTGTTTATTTATTAAAATCTAACCCTAGACCTTTCTTAAATTTTATCTAATAGACTCAACCCAATTGACTCTATATTGTTAATTTATAATAACAATTATCAATTAGAATAGTAAGTTAACCCAGTTGACTCTATATTATTAATTGATAATAAAAAGTACCAATTAGAATTATAAATCAACCTAGTCAAATCTATATTTTTAATTAATAATAATTATTAATTAGAATATTAAGTTGGCCTAGTCATCTCTGTATTGTAAACTATCAAAAAGGGTTTTAGGCTTAGGAAGGGCTAATGAAGGCAAAAAATGACTAGGAAATGATGAAATGGATGTGTTTATTTATTAAAATCTAACCCTAGACCTTTCTTAAATTTTATCTGATAGATTCAACCCAATTGACTCTATATTGTTAATTTATAATAAGTATCAATTAGAATAGTGAGTTAACCCAGTTGACTCTATATTATTAATTGATAATAAAAAGTACCAATTAGAATTCTAAATCAACCTATTCAAATCTATATTTTTAATTAATAATTATTATTAATTAGAATATTAAGTTGGCCTAGTCATCTCTGTATTGTAAACTATCAAAAAGGATTTTAGGCTTAGGAAGGGCTAATGAAGGCAAAAAATTACTAGAGGAGGGTGAAAGATAGGAGAGAAGACTTAAGGAAGTAAATAAGATAAGGTTTTATTGATATCAAGTGGTTGGACAAATGGTAGGAATGATACAAATAAAAAATAATATTATGAAGTACCAATGTTCTACCCACCCTTTTCTCGGTACACCCTTTAAGGTGTGTACTCAAAGATATTAAAACTTGACAAGTTCCTACAAGATAGAAATTATTAATAAGTGGTAAAGTTAATAAAAATATCATGTGTATACAACATGTTTATCTCCCTTGTATATCTATTAGATAAATGAAATCTTGGGGATATTTATTATATGAAATATTTGAAATTAAATTAGGGATTATTCACATCAATGTCAACTTATAGTAGGTAATGTCCTCAAAGGAGTAAAAATGGGGAATGCAAGAGTACATGAATTATAGGGCAGATAAATTATAATATAAATTTGTGATGAGAGGGAATATGTGAACTATAATATGCCTAATGAAATGGGGATTTACCCAATGGAAGATCACAAGAAGGCTTACAATTTTCATTTTAACCTAAATATGAAACATAAGCCTAAACATTTTTTAAAAAATGTAACTCAACACTAAATAATACTATATGAAAATTATTCTATGTCTACAAGGGTTAGATTGTGATTCCATTGTCATATATATATTTTGGTTTCCCTAAAAACCTTGGTGTGTTTTACCCTCCTATTAATAATTTCCTTTACATGTTCTTATTCTTTCCTTTACTTATGGTGTGTTTAATCATGTTCAATATCTATAGACATAACTTATTTTTTATTGTTCCTACATACATACATACATATAATTTTTATCCATAGTGTTTCATGTGTTTAAGGTTGTGTTATATCATGTTAGATTTCATTCACCCTATTTTATCTCTTGTTTGTACATTCTTATGGGTTTATTTGCTATTATTTATTATTCTTCATATTCATTTGTTTCATTATAAATCATGTGTATCTAAATGTATCTTAGATTTTTTATGGGTAGTATTATTCCTCAATGTGATTTAATTGTAGAATTATATTTATTTTGTTTTACTACATGGTATATTCATAGCTTATGTGTGTCTATGTGTATCATGATGCTACTAGTGTAAACATGTTTATTGATCTAAAAATGTCTATTTTAATGGTATTTCATATAATATATATTTTTAAATGAATTTTAGTATTTTATGTGATAATAATTATTTATGTGTTAATAACCTAGCTATTTATAAACTTTCCTTAATGCCTTCTATAGACATATCTTATGTAAATTCAGCCATTTACTATTATATGATTAATTATTGTGAGGTAAAAAATGTTATTATCAGTAGTATTATAAAAATGAATGTATTAGATCTTTATAATCCTTCTCAATATAAATGTGGGGTTAACCAAATATTGTCTCAAAATTAATTAAGTTCCAAGGCTTAGATTACAAGATGATAAATATTTTAATATTATAGATCAACTCAAGAATACTCATGAAAAGCATCCATTTTGAAATTACTTACAATGTCTAATGTTTATAATTTATAATTATAAGGCCTTTTAATATACTAATTTTATAATTGATAATCAATCATCTCACTTTTCATCTATTTTTAGATCTCTAATGGATAATAAGAAATTGAATACCTTTGAATATGAAGATTTACATCCAAATAATATTTTGGATCAAAATTTACCCTTACACATTCAAGATATAATAAAAAATTTATGGATAAAAAGGGTTTTTGGTGGTATCACATGTAGATATAGGCCCCTAATTGTGTCCTAGACCATTCCATGCTCCAGTCAAAATCCATCATGAATTTAAAGGAGGGGTAGTTCTTGTGGATACTATTTTAGGATTAAACATTTTTATTGAGTCCTTTCGTTTATGTCCTAGAATTAGAGGATAAGCCAGTGTAACATTGTAAATTTTCATTAAGGGTTTTTATAATCAACCAATAAAATTTATTAAAGTAACAAATTTAGATCTATCCCATGGACATAATTTTATAACCATATAATTTTAGTTTGTACCTAATTACATGAGATATAACATTTTACTTTGGATATCATGGATTCATGATATGGGAGTTGTTACAAATATACATTACATAGATGTTTAAAGTACATAAATGAATGAATCATATATACATTTCCTACTAATGATGTATGATTTACATTATTTAAAATGCTTGAACTTTATTATATTATTTTACCAAATTTGAATTAGACTTAAGTAATAATGCACCATACAAAGTATTTCCAATAGATTAATTAACAACTTTTGAATAGGGGTGAAAGTAATAAAACAAAAGAAGATAATAGTGAAAAATCATTGATTTTATAAATTATAAATCATCTAAGATAAGTTTTACAAAAATTACATCAATGATTACATATATATATATATATATATATATATATATATATATATATATATATATATATGATTTGAGTTTATTTGGCATTGGACAACTCTATATTACACCTCAATATTATGGAAGACCAATCCAACCATCATTGACTATTGAATAAAAATAAAAATATGGTAAGGAAAAAATGCCAATGACAGATGATTTTTTTAATATAAATTAATCTAAAACATTTCCTATCCTTGTTCAAAATACTTTATAAAAATATGTATTATGCTTAAAATTCACAAAAAACTGGATATAAGTCTCATGAATTAGGTACACGAGCAAGTATAAATATTTCTATTATTTAAAATGTTCATAACTATAATAAGGGTATTGTATATAGTGAGATATTAATATTCAAGGTATACCTTTTCAAGTGGATAATGGATACTTATGAGCTTATAACCATGAAAGTGTTATTACCAAAAAATCTCTCCTTAGCTAGTTTTCTAAATTTATAGAGAAACACTCACATGAAATGAAAAAATCATTCATATATTAGATTAAATATTTAGATATATTTAAATAAAATTACAAATTATACATTCTGGGTTAATTTATTACTCGACATCATTTTCAAGACCCAAATTGTATACATTTATGATTATGAAGACATACGATAATGTCAATAAACTAAATTAGATTTATTGGCATACCATCATAAGAATATATTCCATTTTACATTAAGCAATCATGAATATTTTTGTGAAAATAAGAACTTTCCTAATAATAAATAAATTACATAAGATAGTTTGGGTACATTTCCCACCACACCAATAGTAGAGGATACTTCAACATTATATAATGAAGATACATTTGTTATTAACATTGGCATTATTGACACATAAAATATTTTAAAGTTAGATGCCTCATCAATGCTTGAAAATAAAAGGGTTTATATTGAGTTTATTTAATGAATATCAAGACATTTTTAATTGTTTTATGTTAATATGTCAATTATTTACACCTCTATTATAAGACATAACTTATTACTAATTCTAATTCCAAGGCTATAAATAAAATTATTAAAAATATGAATCCTAGAATCACATGATTGGTTAAGGAGGAAATCCAAAAATTATTTAAAAATAGTTTTATTATACCTATTGATTATTGAAATTGGATTTCCAAAAGTATACCAGTTTCAAAGTAAATTGTGGATATTAGTATTTGCATTAATTTTAGATATGTAAAAAAAATCATATCCAAAGGATGACTTCCCATTTCCCAATATCAAAATGATTATTGATAGCAAAATCAGGCTTGATATGATCTCATTAATGGATGATTTTTTTTGTTTATAATAAAAATTTATATCTATCCTAGTGACCAACACAAAATTACATTCACAAATCTTTAGGATATATTGTGTATGTATGGTCTTATAACTATAATATCCACTTATCAAAGACATATGACACATATTCCATGATTACATGCATTAAATCCTATAAGACTATGTTGATGACATTTTGGGTAAATATAAGAAAAGAGATAATAATGGAAATAACTCTAAAAAATAATTTAATGATTGAAATGACATGTGGTAAGGATAAATCATTAAAAAATGTATATTTGGTGTTACATTAAGAAAATTGTTTAGTTTTATCATTTCTAAGAGATGTATAGATATCCAAAAAAATCAATAAATTATGTAAATGCCTCTCCCTAAGAGTCTTAACCAATTTGTAATTTTATAAATAAAAATTAAAGATGAAAGGATAATTATTTATTAGTAATAAAATAGAACACAATTGTATATAAATATATTTTTCAGTCATTGATTTTTTTAATTCCAATAGTCTTTGACACATCTTTCTCCATGAGTGCACATCTTAGAGATTAAACTTAGATTAGGGTTCAATTATCTCATGGTATTTTAGGAGATACTATTTTCTTATGATTCCCTATTTTACCTTATACACTCATTATCTCTAAATTTGGTCATTACAGTCTCCTTTAATGTTATTCTATGTCATTCTACCTCTTCTACCTAGTTTTAGACTGTCTCCTAACTAACTTTATTAGGTTTGAGCTAGTTAATTTTGTCCCCTTTGTCTATAACTATATCAACCATGTATGACATAGGTTATTTTACCTACATGTGTCCCATTCAAATTATATTATCCTTATTTGATAAAGTTATTTTGCTTCATGTACTATATCATCATGGTTAACATAATACTCTATTTTCTTTTTGGATTATGATATTGTACCTATATCGATCAATCACATCATCATATTTGATAGATTACATTGATAAGATAGATCCACACACACACACACATAGATAGATATATGAAACATCTCATTTTTATAAGGAAGCACACACTGTTCTAGTATTCTTATGCATGAAAACATGATTTTAATAGAAAAAAATGAATTAGAATGTAGGATTGTATTCATGTCAAGGTCTAGCCTTGTTAAAGGTATTTGAAATTTAATAAAAGTAATTTAATGCATATATGTACACCTTATTCTATGTGTTCCAAAATTAATGATACTTTGGTCTTCATATTTTCCATTTGAATCTACACCTACAACATCTCTCATAAAGTGTCACTTGAGATAATGGGGAGATTGATGAACCAACAAGTCAACCAAAGCTAAGTATTTGTATCTCTAAACTATTAATTTTATTTGTTCTATGTGAATATACTAAAGTATTTTGTTTCTTTCTTCTTCTCCATGCTTATCTAAGATTATTATATATTTTCATGACAATATATCTTTATCCAGATAACCCTTGGTTCTAATTCTTATCTTAGATAACTATTGGTTACCATCCAATGGTATTTATTTATCTTGAGTTCACCTATTTTACATATTTTATCTAAGTTGTCTCTATTTATCAATTCCTTGCATATGCTCCCTAATAATATCATTGATTCACCATTTAAAAATATCTCTTGCATTTAGCATACCCCACTACTCACATTGTAGTGTGATCAATTATATGTATGTTGGATCTAGTATGGTCTTTTTCCTTTTCCTAAATTAGATTATATTTATATTTTTAGTTATATTTTCCCATATAATATTGTTGTGAACCTAATGTGAACCATTTTTTTAGGTCATTTTCACATGATTTTTTTCCTTATTTTTTAGTGTTATTGATTTTTTTTCACATTTTTTCACCAAAATACATTCTAGTGAACCAAATGTGAATAGTATCCTGCCATTAGATTGGGTCATATTCATGTTTTATTTTATATATTATTTCCTAGTTTATGAATTTTGTCCATCATATCTCAATTATTTCTTCTCTATAGGTTTGTATACCAAGCCTCAACCCATTTAGATCCTACTTAGGTCACTCCTTTCTCACTTATAATATATGATAAAATCCCTACATTAATTACCCCATTCCTTACACTTCTAACATGGTCCAAAACCATTATACTAATTTTCTAATTTTTTAAAATCATGTTAACATGGTTGATTATGAGTATCGTCCCATTTTTTACATGTATATAATTATATAAGATCTATATAGTGATTTTATAATTTATGATATCCTAGTGTGATTAAGGATCATCTTACTTTTTACACTTTTACATGGTAAAAAAATAGTATAATGATTTTTCAATCTTTTATTATTATGGCATGATCAAATACCCCAAAAATGGTATTCAAAATTTTCTAACATGCATGAAAATCATTATAACAATTATCCCATTTTTAAAATCTCTCACCATGACTTAAAAAATGATGAGGATTATTTTAATATTTTCACCCTCCTCCTACTATATCCCTAGAAGATCCTATGTGGATGCATCATCAAACCTCATCTCACATTGAAACCTACGCTCTTCATTTAAATTTTATGAACTCCTCAACTCATGAAGTTTATTAATTCACATGCCTAGTTCATGATGCATTATAGGTCATGTTTATTCTTATAATAGTTCTCAAATTCAACATAAAAACATTCCTAGAACATAGATAAATTTATATTCCTATCTTGAATGATAAAATAAAATATGATTAAAAAATTTCACTTGCTATTTATATAAAATACTAAGTGGACTTATATACTTAGTGTGTTATTATTTTATGTAAAATTGTGATTGTGTGTAGGTGGTTGAAAGTATTGTAAAAAGGACAAGAATTTTTTTAGATCAGGAACATGAGTGTTTAGATCTCTTTGGAAGAGTCCATCAATATTTGGATACATAAGTTAACATAGATGAATATGATGTTTTTATAATTTATGCCTCATTAATTTGACATAGGTCACTATGAATACTTGAAATATGTATTCATGTGTGATATCAAATGCTCGTTATGTGAAAAAATAAAAAAAACTATCTCTATCACTTTGAAACTCTAATTCCATTTTTGACATTAGGTTTAGGCCTCTAAAATTGGAAGATAGGTGGATTGAGCTAACCTCAACCACTCCAAAATTAAATTCTATGTGATGCCTATGTATCCAATACTCTGAAGAGGGAAGTCAAACTACACGTAATTCTCCCCATTAGGTGTATGTGTGTAATGGTGCTCCTTTTATGAGTGAAACTTGTGATATAAATTTTTAAACTTTGCAAAGGAAAACTTGTCTTGGATTAGGTGTTTTATACTTGGCCAAGGCCTAATTTTTATGACTAACTTTTTATTTAAGAATTTTAGGGTGGTTATTTTGAGTGTGTAAGTATTTTAATGGACTTAATTTATATTTTATTGACTATTATAAATGATGAAATAATATTAGACCTATTTTTTATTTATATGGACTCTTTAGGTAACTTATTAGGCCACCACAATGTAAATCATATAGGTTTAACCATAAATATAATTTGAATTTCAAAAAATGATTTTTGTTTTGAATAGGGATTGGTATGTTAGTTTTACACATATAGGTAATTTTTTAGGTGTATGAGTCTAAGAGAATCATCTAAAAGTAATAAATAGTGATATTATGATTTATATGTAGTTTGAGTATGACTTATTGGGCACATACTATGGAAATATTGTAAGTGAATGATATAAAATTAAGAAGTTTGGGCCCATATAAATCATGTGGATATGATATAAGGGTGTGAAAGAGTAATATGTGTGCATACATGTTGTTTAAGGTGAAGTTAGGTCAACATTAACATTTA
Source organism: Torreya grandis (assembly GCA_037957365.1). NCBI lineage: Eukaryota > Viridiplantae > Streptophyta > Pinopsida > Cupressales > Taxaceae > Torreya > Torreya grandis. The sequence goes on along the minus strand of JARHVA010006524.1, from coordinate 881,534 downwards.
CAAGCATATAATACCATATTTTAGTGTCTACACATGCCTCCCTTTTAATCTAGTATTAAAATTAAAATAAATGTTGGAGTAAAATGATGAATAGATGTACCTTAGTGGGTAAACACCCTTTTCCTTTGGGAGAAGGATCCAAGTGTGCAATTTTTTCCATGAAAACATGTAAAAATAAATATCTATATGTGAAATGAAATATAAAATGAATTAAAAGAATTAAACTTTAAAATTATAAAGAGAAAGGAATGAATAAACTTATAAGAATGTGAACAATGTTGTTTTATGACATGTTGAAGATGATGATTTTATAAGGTTTTGGAGAATGTACTTCATACTAAAGCATTAGATAATTAGTATTGATCATAATCCAATGGATAAATGTGTTAAGACAAGGACCATGTGGTTGGAAAGTAAATTCATAAAACTTCATGAATAGGTATTAGTATGAGGTATTTGAACAACAATAGACCTTAACCATAGTACTAATTTAATTTAAATTGAACCTCAAGATGGAAGAGGGTGACAATAAATATCATAGAATGTCAATTTACAATTTTTGGTTTAAGAAAAAATTGTCTTCACAATTAAAATTTAACGAGTAACCAATTACAAATATAAAATCCAAGAAATGGGTTATCACTTCATATTCAAGGAGTCTTTTTAAATACCTACAAGAATCTTGAGTTAACCACTACATGACGAAATTAAGATAACTAATCCTATGAATTATGAGATAATATTACATCCCCCCTTTAAACCATTAGGGGTTGTTGTGATCCCAAGCATTCCTATGAACCCTTCATTTTTTCTCATCTAAGTGCTTTCATCAAGATGTTTTTTGGTTGCTTTGTTGTAGGGTGATGTTGAAACCTAACAGCTCCATCTTTCCCATAGTTCCAAATCAAATGAAATTTGGTATTTATATACTTGGTTCAATCATGAAAGATTAGACTATTTGTCATTTAGATTGAAAAAGTGTTATCAACCATGAGAGGTGTTGATGAAACTTGTTATTTTGATAAATCTGAAATAACCCTTTTGAACCATAAGATCTCTCTATTTTCCTATGAAGTAGCCATATATTCTACTTATACTAAAGGATTTTATATCACTAATTACTTCTTGGATTTATAACTGATAAAAAAATTTACCAAAATAATAAAAAAAACCCATTATGGAATTTCCATCTTCATGATCACCAACATAGTCAAAATCTAAATATCCCACCAGTTTGAATTCTCATGCCCTAGAGAATCTGAGTCTAAAATATTGTGTTCCTTTGAGATATCAAATGACTGTCTCTAGGTTTTTTCAAGAATCTTAAAATAACACCAACAATAAAGGATATATTTGGTATAGTTATGATCACACAAATCAGACTTCCAATGAATTGTCTATATTTAGTGGAATTAACCAAATATTTTGTATCTTTGAATGTAAATTTGAGATTTTATTCCATGGGAATGCTGAGAAGCTTACAATCTTCCATTATGAACTTTTTCATATTGTCATCAATGTAATTTTGTGAGTGATGAATAGATACTTTGGTTTTTTAAATACTTTAATACCTAAAAAAAATGAGGATAATTTAAATCAATCATTTCAAATATTTTCATCAACTTTGATTTGATCATTATAGTGTACCAGTCATTGTTCTATATGATGATAAAATCATTAAATATACCATGATAAATAATTTTTTTTGTCAAGAATTTTGATGAAAATAATTTCATCTTCAAACTCAAAATGTTGAAGTTTATGTTCATGAGTTTCTAACCTAGTTTGTTATACCATGCTTTAGAGGCTTGTCTCAAACCATAAAATCATTTTTTAAGTTTGTGCACCTTGTGATCTTGACTATTAACTATGAAGTCTTGGGGTTGTGTCATGTACACTATTTTTTTGAGGTTACTATTAACAAAATTTCCATCTATTGTGAGATACCATATACACCATGGTTTAAATGGTAGTCCATTTTGTTTGGTGAAAAGGTTTCATTGTAGTTAATTCAATCCTTTTGAGTATACCACTTTACAAAAAGCCTTTCTTTGAGATTGTCAAGTGAGTCATTGGATTTGTATTTCTTTCAATAGACCCTTTTATAGACAATTGGTTTTTAACCATATGAAGTATCAACTAATTTCCAAGTCCCATTTTTGACCAATGCACTATACTAATATTTTATCTCTTTTCTCCAAGGTTAAAGATTCTTAGCTTATTTTAATTATGTTGATTTTGAATATAATGAAATATTAGTTTTGCTTCTAGATAATCATTCAAAGTGAGATTTTTAATCTTATCTTGAATTTACTCAAGGGGCTTTTTTTATTGTAATGTGGTTACATGTGCACTTATAGTGCCTATTTTCCCAAATTTATTAGGTCTAACATCATTCAATGTTTGAGTAGCCCACTTAAGAATTGTTTTTTTTGTGGTCTAGGTGATTCAATTTCATGTTTGAAGTTAATTCACTTTTTTTATTTTTTCTTGTGGCCCTTGTTTATTTTTTAATGAAGTTTAACTTTATCCATCAGGAGGAGTTTAATTATAATGTATAGGAGACAATAAATAATCAATTTATTCCCAATTGTATATCCTGCACAAAAATATTTGGAACATCCAAATCACTTTCCTTATAGACATCAAAATTTACATATTTCTCAAGCTGACTCTATTATTGATAAATGCTTGTTTTGTCCTTTGTGATTTCAAAAAAGATAGATTATCTTGTGATAAGAAACTACTTATCTTTCTCATCATATAGCCAATATTCTTTGGAAGATTTAGAATATCTAAAATGAATGCATTTTCAACTCTTATGGTCTAAATTATTCATCTTCTCTTTTGGAATCAGTGTGTAACAAGTGGATCCAAAATAATAAAAATATCACAATAAAGGAAGATGACCACACCACACCTCATATGGAGTCTTGAATTCAATATCTTTTTATGGTTATCTATTTTAGAGGTATACTATTATTTTAGTTGCTTTTGCCCAAAAGTGTAGATTTACCCATTTAAAGTACAACATAGCACAAACCATATTCATCATTTTTTTTTCATCCTTTTTATAACTCCCTTTTGTAGTAGAGTTGTGAGGAACTGTGGCATGGTTTTTAATCCCATTTTTCTCAAGATAGGATTCAAACTTGTTTGATAATTTATTCAACACCATTATCTATTTTAAGTGTTTTAGTGTGGGTTTGAGCTACATTTCCAATCATGGTTCAAAAAAATTTAAAACTATCAAAATATTCTATTTTTTCTTCAAAAAGTATATCCAAGTCATTATATTGTAGTCATAAATGAGAAACATGAATTAATTATGATCACCAACTAAGAGGATTGGAAGAGAACACAAATTTTAATGATTCAGATGCAACATTATGTCAACTTTACACTATGAATTTGGGAATGTTTCTCTTACATGTTTGGAAAAAATGTAGGATTCACACTTTTCATCTAATTTTGTGGGAAAGGTAGGCATTATGACAAAAACATTATTTTATAATACACGAATGTTATTATATTGAGTATGACCCAATCTAGCATGCCACAACATGTTTGGAGACATTTCATATTCAATGAGATGAAAATAATTCCTTGAGTTTATTGGCTCACCCTTGATTTTGATCAATTTTCCTTCCTCATATCCAATCAAGATGATTGCATTATCACATTTCCTTCTAATGTGATGTCACCATTGACCAATATGATGGAATGGCCTTATTTGCTAATGAGCACTAGCGATAACAAGTATCATTTCAATTAAGGAAGATAGATAACATTTTAGAGTTTGAAATTTACAATCCTTGCACACTTGAGTCATATTGTACCACTTCCTTGTGGTTTTAGACTTGATCTATCTACTAGGTATACTAAACAACAACTTTCTTCACTAAACTCCTTAAAGAAGTATTTTCGGAAAGTCATATGTAGGGTGGCACTAGTATAAATAACCCAAGCATCAAACCATGAATAATTGACTGAGACATTATTTTCTTCATCATCTCTATTGGAAAACACACATTCATTGATGAATTCAGTGGATTTTGACTCTTTTGATTTTTTCTTTTATTTTTCCTATTTCTTCTTATAATATGCTTCAATTTTATCCCACAGAGTTCTGTATTCATGATTCCCATGACTTCCTTCTCTATCACACCATTTTTAGTATAGGTTTTGTTTATAATTTTTTTTTTTTTTTACCACCTTGATTTTAATTTTTTTCACCTTTTATCTTGTATTTCTTTTTATACTTAGTATTGCCTTTATTTCTGGAATATGTGGCCTTATTGGATGTTTTGAAATAATTTTATTTGAAATACGACACACTTATACCTATTTTGGACTCAATTTTTATTCCAAAGTCCTTTGTCTCTTTTTTCCATATTTTCAACCAATTAATCAAATATGAGTTTTCAAATGATTGCTTGATTTCAGAGACTCCAAGTAGCTTGAATAGTTAGAAAGAAGGGATTTTAAGAATGCAGTCATATATATGTTTATTTTGGCACCCATGGTATTTACACCGTGTTTTATGGATTGTATCTTTGAAGCCAATCTCATGACATCACCATATTTCAAATCATGGTTTGAAAAAATAAATTGTAAATAAATGAATTCCAATAATGAGTTGGAATTATATAGCTCATTTAGTTTGTAAAATTCTTCCCATGGATTATTTCACCCGTGAATATCAAAAAACACATACACATTGACTAAGGCCCACGTCAAGAGTATTGTTTTCTAGTTTTTCTACTTCTATGTCTAAATATCATTTGCATTCCCTATTGCTTTAACTAGTTGTGTCTACCCATCATAAATATTAAACCATATATCATTGAATATGAGTGTGTTCTCCACTTTCTAAGACCAATCTATCCATTTATCTATGGCTACCAATGTTTTGATAAAGATATATTTGATTGTATACATTTTTTTGTTTTAACTTTTATATTTTTTTGTTTTCTTAACCCAAAATTGGTTCCTTATCACTCCAAATGCTCCCCTTTTCTATATACCACCAAACTAATATACCAAACCTCTCAATAAACCCACCCTTCTTATATAATCATTGGTATGTGTAATAATCTTGCCCTTTTGATATACTCCATAGTATATGAAAGAGGTGTTCAGGCATGTGAGAGTAGAGTGGTATGTGGTACCTAGGTAGCACATGAAAATTATTCACTCTGTCATTAGCACTGGCTTATCAAGAAAACCTCATAATAGATTATATACTCAATTTTATTGATTTTTAGATTTATAGCTTTCAATACATATGAATGGGTAAAAGAGTAGCTCTCCTTATTTATCTATGTATTTTAAAATTTGGTGTTTTTTAAATTTGATTTAGAGTAGCTTACTCAAGATAAATAAAATGAAAAATTACTTCAAATTTAAATGCTTTTCAAATTTTGAAAATGAGTACTTAAAAGAAAATTCTAATTCTAATTTTTAATGAAAAAATATTAAAATGTGTACCTCACTCCTCTATTTGTCTTATATAGACAAGACTCCTATATTGGAAAAAAAATTTAAAAGTCCTTGAAATAATAAAAATATTTTCCAATGGACATATTTTTCAAAGAGGCAATAGGTAGTTATAAAATTACAAACTCAAGACAAATAACAAATAATAGACACCATATGGTAGCAAAGTACCACTACAATCCCTGAAACATTACATGCATTCCTCAAAATGGATGATAAAAAACTCAAAATTGTAAGAACACATTTTAATACACAACCCATCCATGCACTATACAACACATATCACATTTGAAAATTACATGTATATTATAAACTGATGAAATGCCTCTCTCTATATAGTCTATGATCATAAATTCATAGTTCAAAATTTTTGACGTAGTCAACCTCTAGTTTCTAATGTAGTATATGCATTTCCACTTGTTTTGACCACCAATATGACTTGAAACATACTTTATGAGTTATATCACACCAATTTAATTTAAAAAAATGCCCCTCTATAGCTTAAACACCTTTTTGAATGGATAATTCACTGCTAAATAATTGACAAGAACAAATTACTAAGTCAAAACAAGACAATGCAGACCATATGGCTAGAATAATAGAGTGAAGAAGAAATTAGACCAATGAAAAATCTTGATCTGATAACAATGACAAGCTATATTTTAGAATGTCAATTTACAATGTTTATCACAATCCAAAATTGTATTCATAATTCTAAATTAATTATCAACCAATTACAAATATATAAACCAAGAAATGGATTATCACTTCATATTCAAGAATTATTTTAAAATACCTATGAGACTCTTGAGTTAACCACTAAAAGATGAAATCAAATTAACAACTAATCCTAATTCATGTATAATAATATACATGGGTGATATATTAGGCTCATTTAGGGTAAATCAATGACTGAATATGGAATTACATATTTAAAATGTTTATTTATCAATACCATCAATGTCCCATCAATTCCATGCTTTAAAAACTATAATAGTGTGTACATGAACAATTTTTATGCTCTATAATCTAATCCAATAAATTCTAACATAGAAAATTACAAAATTAGATTTATGAACAATGTTCACACCTTCAATATAATCCAAACAGTGACAACATAATATATAATTTTATACATATGTATCTTACTTTATCCCAATTATTATATATATGAAAACATATAACTTATGTTCCTAGAAAATGTGTTTTATGCATTGAATATTCCCTTGAATTTGTCTCAATTTATAATTTTTTATCCAATAATCCAAACAAAACTGATAATATAAACTAACTTAAATTCTCTACATCATGTATTATATCCCAAAATATGAAATATATGTAAATGAAGGATTGAATATCTATGACAATTCCACTATCATTCCTCCCTTTTGAGGTGAAGAATGTAGCCTATGAATTACTCATATAAAAATAAATGATCTCACCACATCATTTTATGGTTATAGATTCAATCATTTAATAGGAATACATGTTATTGTCGTATGATTATATCATAAAACAATATTTGAGACATTTAAGTCATAAAATTGTCATGATAAGATAGATATGTAAATGAGGTATGGATTAATAATCATCAAATATATATCTAATGAATAATAACCTATTCATCAAGGTGCATGATATGGTTTCTTCACTAATTGAAAATACTTGAGTGATAGTTTACCCATAATTCTAAAAACTAGCGAAACCCCATTACTGATATAAGGTCTTGTTATATTAAGATACATAAAACCTAAAACAATGCTTATAAAAGTATTTTCATCAACTGAAGGAATTATATCCTCTTTCATTATCTTTTCTCCACATATAATTGGTGTGTTTATGGGCTTTTAATCTTGAATATTGTACTTATTTAGCATGTCTTAGACATACTTGGCTTGAAAAATGAATTCTTTCTATTTATTTTCATGGACTTCCTTTCCAATAAAGTACTTAATAATTAAAATATTATTCATTTCAAATTTTAATTTCATGTCTTCTTTGAATCTATTCAACATCTTCATAGAGCTACCTATAAATATCAAGTCATCTACATAGAGACAAACATATAAAATATTAGAACCCAATGCTTATATGCTAAGAATTAGTTAATTTTTGCTAGTTAAAAATCTATGATACAATACACAGATAAAAATTCTTTAGTACCAAGATCTTAGAGCTTTATTAAAACCATAAATATCCTTACTAAACTTATATACCCAAAAAAATTTACCCTTTACCTCAAAACCTTGTGGTTGTCCCACATATACTTCTTCAATAACTCTATTTAAAAATACAATCTTGACATAAATTTTATGTATTTTCAATCTTTTATGAGAAAATATGGTAATATTTAGTCTTATATTATCTTTGTGTCACCAATTCAAATGTTTCCTCATATTCAACCCCATTTGTTTGTGTAAATACTTTTATAGCTAATCTATATTTTAGCTTATCAAATGTGCCATCACTTTTAACCTTGGTCCTATAGATATAATTTTTAAAAATTAAATATTTATTAAAATTAGGTTGAAATAAATTACATTTATAATTCCTCTAAATTTAATCCATCTCTTATTTCATATCATCAATCCATTATTTCTCTTGACTAGTTCTTGTATAACTTCTAGGTTTACTAGTCACATATGATAATGAACACATAGTATTTTCATCATAAGCATCATCAAATATGTTACCTTATTGATATTTTATCTTTCTGATCCTCCCCTCATAATTATAATCCAACATATTATTGGTTGGATGAATATTTTCAACAAATGTTTATTCTTTCTTGGTGTTGATGTAGATAGATGACTAGTCTCTTCCAAAGAGCTAGTATTGTTTCATGTTAAACTAGAAATAGAGAATTTTTAGATATGTAAGTGTTAATTATAATTATGTTATTCATTTCATACCATAAATTTAATTATGTTTAATTATATACACATATTCATACTGAGGAGGTGACAATAATTCAAGTTCATGTTATTGCTTCACACTCGAAAGTGGGTTAATTGTTTGGTCTTCAAAGAAATAAGCTATAATTGTATTATCCTGTAATGAAGCTAAATATATATCCCTTACATCATCTTCCACACAAGGGTTATATAAAATAATACTATTTAATTATTTCAAAGAGGCTCAACTTGAGTCAACATAGTTTTTTTGTAATAATAAAGAATATGGTTGAGAAAACTTAAGGAGATGATAGGCATTTCACCTCTTTTCATCAAAGGGGAAATTGTTGCGTATGTTGAAAATATCAAAACTTGAATTATATTTTTAGACTCAGTTTATTTTATTATATTTATGTTTCAATAATGTTATTCAATTTATTTATGTCCTTAATTAGTTTAATTATTTTAAACATTTTCTAAAGATTTCTTAAAACATAGTTGGAACTGCTAGTTGACTCTAGTACATTGTCTGAGTACTCAAATGAGTTCCCAAGAGGTGGGGCACACTTTTAGTGTTAGTTAAGTGAAATTAAAGTTTATTTAATTAAATTAATATTTTTTAGGTAATTTTTGACACCATAGTTTGGTATGTTGCATGATTTGGTGACTTGTTGAGCAAGGCTTATTGTAAGTTGACCTTATCTTGAATGTGAGTCAACCTTATTTTCTTTAGTATTTGTTTTATTATTATTTAAGTTGTATTAGAGTATAATCTTATAGGTATAATTATATATTACTTAATTTTAAATTGAATCTATATATTTATTGTTTACTTTATGTTTTTCTTGAAATAACTTGTCATGCAAGTTATCATGTAATAGACTTGTTTTAGCCTTATTTTAATAATGAAATATTATGCACAAGTGTTGTAAATACATTGATTTTTTAAATTAATGTTCCATATTTTTATCTTTTATTTATTCTATAGGTATTCTCAAAGGAATACTAGAAATTATATGTTTTTAGTATTAAACTTATTCATTACAATTTTTTATCAATAATCTCACTTACAAGACAACTAATTTAACATCTAGTGATTATGGGACAAATTGGTTAATACACATATTAAATTTAATATTAATTAATAACTTAATTTAACTCCATACAATCATTCAAAACCTTCACTTTGTTTCTCTTAGGAAAAACATTGGACAAGTCATATTTTTTATGTTTTCTTAGTGTAATTTCTCCCTCTTTTGTAATTGAATGATCAATGTAAAAATTATTTATGATTAAAGTGAAATTTTTAATACAAGACATGGATATATCATTTCATTATTTTCATTTTTAATATTGTGGTGGTGAGCTTCCTATTCATGTAAATATCCTTAAACTTAGGTGTGGATCCCCATTTGTGGTTATGTGAATGTTCTCTAGACAAGGGATTAGTTTGTCTGTGGATTTGTTCAAATGAATCTGATCTCAGTTACATGACAATAGGATTTTATTTCCTTTTTCCTCTCTCTTTTACCTTTTTTATTAAATCAAATAGCTAGGGTTAGAGTAGGTTTTGAATTCAATATATTTCTATCATTTATCTCAATTGAAAATATCTTTTTATTTTCATTTCTACATTTTCATATGTATGCAACAAACACTTTGAAATCAGCCACACTTCATTTATTTAAAACCCTAAATTTAATTTTTCTATGTGATCAAATCTAAAAATGTAAGTTTGTTTTATTTTTAGAAACCCATTGAAAACTTGCATGAATAAGACTACAACATCTTCATTCCCTCTAAATTCTTTGAATGCCAAACAATGTTAAATACATATTTGAATATTTTAAACCAAAAAGGACCTTAATCTAGAACAATTTTTCATAGACCAATTTGGTCACCCAATACATTATGACCAGATAATAATAGACCTTGGGGAGACCCTACATGCCTCCTTTCAAAAGAGGCTAGATGGGTGATCATCCTATCTTGAGTTGGTGTGTTGAACAACCCATCAATACTAATTTCCCCATCATATCACAAAGGATGATAAAGTATTAGATATAATAATGATTCAAAGATTAATAATGAAGGTGAGATAAATAAGGTGAATATTTATACATAGTTTCTTAGGTAAACATTTAATCCTATATAATAAGTTCATCATGTAGCAACACTAGAGTTGGTACATCCCAAGGTTAGTGGTGATATAGTTTCACTATAACTATGAGCATTGAACAATTTTCCTAACGATGATTCTATATTGGAATGTCTAGTGGAATATAAAGATCTCCCTTCCTTATATAATATAAAATGGTTTCCTTTTATAGAAAATTATCACACATTTATAGACAGATAGAAAATTCACATGATGAAGTCCAACTAGATGGCCCTAGTACAGTCCCTACCATACTATATGTGGAATATTTTACATTATTAAATGAAGAAATAATTGAATTCAATTATGAAACTAATAGAGACCCATAACTAGTCTTCATTGTAACCATTCTCAAGTAATTTGAATGCAAATCCTTTAGAAATGTATTACATAATTTCCATAAATTATTCACTTGGGGTTATTTATATATTTTAATAATTTATCCTTTGGTTGAGTTACATAATATAGTTCTTAACCTTTATGTGAATTCAGTTAAACAAACAACTAGAAATATGTATTCAAATATAGCTTTTCTAGCCAAAGATGAAATTCAAAATATTTATGTAGGGTTAATTAGATCAATTGATTACCAAAAATAGAATTTTAATATAGTGTCACTCATCAAGCCTAATGAAAAAATTAAAGTTTGTATGGAATTTCAATATCTGAACAATGAGTGTCTTAAGGATGATTTTCCATTACCAAACATTGATATGTTTGTAGACTCTACAACTAATTATGAAGTATTATCATTTATGGATGGTTTTTTGGGATAAAATAAAATAAATATTAATCCAGAGAATTGATCCAAAACTACACTTACAACACCATAGGAAACATTTTGTTACATGCCCATGCCATTCAGATTAAAGAATGAGGGAGTTACTTATCAAAAGGCCATGACACACATATTTTATAATTTTATACATAAAATTATGGAAGATTATGTTTATAAATTATTTCTAAAATTTAAACATCTACAACATCATGCTTCAAATTTACTACATATATTTGACTACTTATGTAAATACAATGTGTTCTTAAATCCTTAAAAATGTGTATTTGTAGTATCTCACAAAAATTATTAGGTTATATCATATAAAAATGAGGTACATAGGTTGATATAAATAAATCAAATGCTATTGTGTAAATTCCACCAACAAAAAGATTAAAATAGTTAAGATTTTTATAAGGGAGAATTTAGGAAATACAATAATTTTTGGCATGATTATATAATAAGTGTTTAACATTAAATTTAGATATGGGGGATCTAGGGTTAAGAATATAGAATTAGTTCTAACAAAAGGGTGATAAACTAATCTATAGCAGGCCAATTAATATAAAACATGGATAAATAATATTTTGAATTTATACAACTGAGATTGATAAAAATAGTAAAGTACATATGTTGAAAGATATTATTATAAATAAGGAATAATGGTACTTAACTAATTTATTGTGCATAGGTAGATATGGACTAAAAATAGTTTTAAATTATGTAGGATCAATTTTTTATATGATTTTTCATATTCTATAAATTTTAATTTTGTGGCTTCAGATGCTACCATCATATCTAAACATTATTATCAACACTATTGTCTGATTATGACACAGGTGTCCAGCACGTAATAATGACTAGATCAAGATGAGACCAAATTCATTATTATAGATTTTATATCACCTTTATTCTAATATATTTATATTTAATATATAATTTATTGTTCCTCATTGATTGATCAAACCCTAGCTCTTCACCCTTGAAATGAGTTTGCTAAAAAGTGGATTAGTGGGCTCACAGTGTCAAGTTACCCCAAAGACCTCTTTATAAATGGGCATTGTATACACATAATATTTTCAAAATTTTATAAAATAATGATGCCTTACATCTTGCAATAAATCATCGAGACTCAATCTCTCTAAGTGCACACCCTAAGGGGTACACTAGGAAAGGGTTAGGCAAACCATTGGTGTTTCACAAGATTATTGTCCCTTATTATCACTTATTACCAATCCAACCAAAACCTAAAAACCATTCCTTAAGTTATTAATCCTTATTTTCACCCTCCTCTAGTGATTTTCCACTTTTATTTACCTTTTCCTAGCCTAAATCCCCTTTCATCAATTTTAAAACTATGTTAGCTAGGTCAACCCTATATTATTTTGTCATCAGCCCACATTATCGATGTAGTTCATTTTAATCATGGGTTAAATAATATTAGGTTGAATGAGTTGACCCTATCAACCATAAGTTTTATAAGGTTTTAGGGTTATAGGTACCTATATATACAAGATCATTTCATCATTATTTAAATATGCAATCAAGAGTTATTATTCACCCATGCTTCTTTACAATTTGTTCTTCCACCTGAGGAGTCTTAGCTTAGGGTTTCTACTTCGATAACCTAGTCTTGTGGATAAGTCTTAGATTATTTGTCCTTTCTTAGTGATCCTTAAAAACTACAACAACATCTTTCAAAGTCCCTTTTGCCAAGGGAAATATTGAATCTCAATGGGTTCATCATTTAGGTAAGTATTCTCTAACTTTGCTCCTCTCTTTAGTAAATAGAAGTAGCATAAGTATTATCTTCAAATAATATTACTCTTCATATTCCATGTATTAAGGTCTTACTCATATGTAGCTTAGTTGATATTCTATTATACATGTTTTTATTGTTTACTAACCCCTCATTTTGTGCCATAGGCTTTTGTGAACACTAGATTATATTTACTTTATTTATTATTAGTTTAGTGAAATATCAAAACTCAAGACCCCCTTAGGGTTATTACATGATTGTTTTAGACTAGAGGCTTTAAAACCATCCTTATCATTATGTATTATTTTAAGATATCCCCTAATTTAGTTTAGTGGATCCCTATATTGATCATGTTCCTATTTAAAAAATGTGTCCCCAATCGAAAGCATATGGTATGATCTATCTTCTTTGAGTTAGGATTGATTTATAAACATGATGCATTTATGATTGCATACATTCTAGTGAACCCAAAGTGAATCTAAACCTTAAAGGTTTCATTTCACATTTTTCATCATTTTATCTCTTTTCCCCTACCCACTATATTAGGTCATCTCTATCAACTTTGTACAATTTTCAAACACTATCTTCTGTATTAAGTCAACCCTATCAAATCTATACAATTTTCAACCCTTATTTTATATACTATGATGATCTTGTCAACTATGTACAATTTTTAGACCCTATTTTCTCTACTAGGTTGACCCCATCAACTCAGTTCCTTTTTATACTTTTTCTATTTTTTGATCCAGTTCTCTATTTCTTTTTCTTAGCATTTTGTTCTTTCCTTAAGCACCATATCCCATATCAAAATGTTCTTAGAAAACTTAAATCCATTTAGATACTATATAAGGTTCTCTTTGCTTCTTATCTTTTCCTATCTTTTCTCTCTTTCTAATTATTGGGGCATCTTGTGATACCCATCCACATATTACTCTAGCCTTTGGGGCTTCTGGTAATGCCCACACACATGTCATTTCAGACTCTATGGCATATTGTGATGTCCATACCTACATCCAATTACCCTTTGGGGAATCTTATGATGCCCACTCTTATTTTACTTACCATTCTAATAAACTAATTCAACTCCAACAAACCTTCTGAGACACAAACTTGTCTCTCATATGCTCATCCTTGATATAGCCATTAGTGTAGGATCCTTTCCTTCTTTTCAAAAATTTATATATGTTATCTATCTAACAATTTTTATAGGTTACTCACATGGGTCTATCCCTCTATAATAGTTCTTTATTTTTACAAACCTTTAGTCCTTGTTTGGTCTGTTGGTTTCATCTTTCTCTCATGAGATTCATTGTAAAACTACAGATAGGACCCAGTCTTCCCCATGATATACCATAGTCTTCTTTATTTTCCTATACTTTTTACATGCTTTTTTACACCCCTTGGATTTCTATTTTGTGATTTGCATTGTAAAAATGTGGATAGGACCTGGTATTCCTTACAAATACCATATTTTTATTATCTCATTTATTTTTCCAATGTTTTGTGTCACCCTCGTGGGTTTGTCTTTTATGAGTTGTAGTGTAAGACCATGGATAGGACCTAGCCTTCCTCATAATAATACCATCATGTTATTTCTTTTCTAAAAATTTGTTTTTGATCTTTTTTCTCAGCATTATCTTTTACTACTTTTGGGTAGATAAAATTTTCACAATAATCTATGTTAGCATGTTTTCCTCTATTTCCCTCATTCTTATGATAAGAATCACACTTTACTATCATCGTATCCCTTTTTCACCCTTTGTCAAAAAAAAATCACAATTTGAAGTAATTCAAATTATTTCATTTGTCATTCTTATTTATTTCCTTTCCTTTCACTCCACATTGGATAAAACAAGGTCAAAGTCAAGATAACACTTTTATTTCACCTAGATTTACAAGACTCTTAGACACCATAATCTCTAAAGTTCTTCCTCTTAGCAACCAAGTCCCAATTTTTCAAATTAAAGTCATCTTTATCACCCATGTTTGGTTTTCCAAATCTGTATGGAGGAGGAATAAGAAAAATCCATCAAGAAAGTTAAAAAACCAAATCATTTAAAATAAAAGGCAATGATATACAAAAGGTAATATATGAATATAAAAATTCAAAATCACACCAAAATACATGATATCAAGCACATATCATATTTCTAATTGAATCTCAATCTCCATAGTTGGCCTCACATAGAGTCGAGGTCTATTGAGGTGTGGTAGGCTAGTAGATTGGAATTGGAATATTTAATAAACTCTATAATGCTACCTAATTTATTATACAAGTACCCAATCTTTGCAGTAGATTGATGGCTCTATAAAGCATCCTAAGGAATGGGGAACACATCATTAAAAGGTAGATCCATTATACTTATCATGCATATAGCCTTCATGGGATAATATACATACTACATTTGTTGACCTAAGACTTGTGTGGCTAAGAAAATTTATTGAGAGTACTTAAGGGTGACAGTCCTCTTGTTTTGACAAAACTAATTTGAGTGTCTCTACTTCGATAAAGAGTTCATCTACCTTTATTTTGCCTTCATTCTCCCCTCCACCCATTTCATTTCTTCCCTTGATAGGCAAATTGTGATTCCAAATATGTTTTCCCTTCTTCTTTAATTCCTTCTTCTTCATCTCTTAAAAACATTATAGCACTACTTTGTTTCAATTTTATCTATCCTTAGAGTGATACAACATGTTTGAGAAACTATGGATTACTTTCTTTACACCATAGATTTACATTTCTAGAGATAATTTTCTTTCCTTTTACCATTTGGCATTTGTTGTAATACTCTTCTATTATGAACACCTAAGTCTATAACTTTTTCAATTGTTGAGTAAGTTTGGCTTGTTACTTCCCACACATCAATGTTATTTTTCCTTTTTATGCACTTTTTTCCATTATTGAGTGAGATAAGGATTGTTACTACTCACTCATCAATGTTGTTTACCATTTTGTTTTTTACTTATCCATTTTTATTTAAGTATTATTATTGCTTTTACAGTTGATGTTTGATTACCATTCTTTTTGACATGTATCCTTATTTTGAATTAGCAAGTTTTTCTTTCTCACTTGAGGTTTACTTGTTTGAGTTTTTTGGTATTTAGTAGCCTTGGCTTTTCAGTTACCTAATTTACTCATGTTTTTTACTTGGTCATTTGGTTTAATATAGCACTTCTCACCCTAAATTTCCTAATTCCTAAGTATATCCCATCCACATATCACCAATTATCTTGGCTTTCTAGTGTTTGTTTGGTTTTGCTCTTTAGTTTTATATTCTTGGGTTTGTCGAAAGTAGTCTCTATGCCCTACACAATCAAATTTAACAACATAGCAGATAAGCATCTAGAAATAAAGGTAAGTAAAGGTACACATACATTTACTTTTCATTCATTTCCTTTTTAGTCATTTACTTTCAGTTATTTTATGCTTTAAATTATTGTAATTTCTTTTAGCATCAACGTTATGTGTTCCTATGTTCTTTCTTGAATCACCATCCCCTATTCTACCTTAGTGACATGTGATGATATTTTAGTGGGGCATATGTATATACATAATATTTTCAAACATTTATAAAATACTTATGCTTTACATCTTATATGAACTTGTCAAGACTCAATCTCTTTGAGTACATGCCCTGAGGAGTACACCAAGAAAGGGGTGACCAGACCATTAGTGCTTTATATTATTGTTGTCCCTTATTACCACTTATTACCAATCCAACTAGATATTAAAAACCATTCCCTAAGATAATAATCCTTATTTCCACCCTTATATGGTCATTTTCCACTTTCATTTACCTTTTCTTAGCCTAAATCTCCTTTCATCAATTTTAAAACTATATCAGTCAGGTCAATCCTATATTATTTTGTCATCATCCTACAGTGTCAATGTAGTTCATTTTAAGCATGTGTTAAATAATATTAGATTGACTAAGTTAACCCTATTAGCAGAAAATTTTGTAATGGTTTAGGGTTAGAGGTGTCTATATATACAAGATCATTTCCTCATTATTTTAATATGTAATCAATAGTTATTATTCACTCATGCTTATTTACAATATGCTCTTCCCGCATTCTACTTGAGGAGTCTTAGCTTAGGGTTTCTACTTGGAGAATATAGTCTTGTGGATAAGTCTTGGATGTTTTGGCCCTTCTTAGTGATCCTTACAAACCACAATAACCTCTTTCAAAGCCCCTTTAGCCAAGGGAGAGATTGAGTCTCGATGGGTTCATCATTTAGGTAAGTATTATCTAACTTTGTTCCTCTTTTTAGTAGATATAAGTAACATAAATATTTTCTTCAAATAATATTACTCTTCATATTCCATGTATTAAGATCTTACTCATACATAGCTTAATTGAGTTTCTCTTATACATGTTTTGATTGTTTACTAACCCCTCACTTTATACCATAATATTTGGTGAGCACTAGATTAGATTTACTTTGCTTGTTATTAGTTTAGTGAAATATCAAAAATTAGAACCCCCCTAGGGTTATTGCATGATTATGTTAGACTAGAGGATTTAGAACCCTCTTTAGCATAGTGTATTATGGTAAGATATCCCCTAATCAAGTCTATTAGATCCCTATATTGATCATGTTCCCTCTTAATAAATGTGTCCCCAATTAAAAGTGTATGGTATGATATATCTTCTTTGAGTTAGGATTGATATATAGACTTGATGCATTTTTGATTTCATACATTCTGGTAAACCCAATGTGAATCTAACCCTTGTAGGTTTTATTTCACATTTTTCATAATTTTATCTTTTTTTTTCCCTACCCACTGTGCTAGGTCATCTCTATCAACTCTATGCAGTTTCCAAACCTTGTATTTTATACTAGGTCAACCCTATTAACTCTATACAATTTTTAGCCCCTATTTTTTGTACTCGGTCTACCCTGTTAACTATGTAAAGTTTTTAGACCCATATTTTATACTAGGCCAACCCTATTAACTCTATACAATTTTTAGCCCCTATTTTTTGTACTAGGTCTACCCATTCAACTATGTAAAGTTTTTAGACCCTACTTTCTCTACTAAGTCAACCCTATCAACTTAGTACCTTTTAATGCTTTTTCTATTTGCTGATCCAATTCTCTATTAATTTTTATTATCTTTGTTCTTTCCTCAAGCACATTCTCCTACCAAAATCATCTTGAAAATTTTGAATTTTATTAGCATTTTGTTCTTTACTTCTTATATTTTCCTATCTTTTATTTCCTATTTTAACTATTGGGGCATCTTGTGATGCCCATCCACACATTACTCTAGTTGTTTGGGCATCTTATGATGCCCACCCATATGTCATTTTAGATTTTGGGGCATCTTGTGATGCCCACTCTTATTCTACCTAGCATGATACCAAACTAATTTAACTCCAAGAAACTTTTCGAGACACAAGTTTGTCTCTCACATGCTCATCCTTGATATAGCCATTAGTGTAGGATCCTTCCCTTCTTTTTAAATATTTATATATGCTATCTATCTAACACTTTTTTCAGGTTACTCTCATTGTTCTCTCCCTCTGTAGAATTTTTTTTTCCTTTTACAAACCTTTAGTCCTTCCTATTTGGTCTTTTAGTTTCCCCTTTCTCTCATGAGTTGCATTGTAAAACCATGGATAGGATCTAGTCTTCCTCATGATGTACCATAGTTTTATTTATTTTCCTATACTTTTTACACACTTTTTTTCACCCCTTGGATTTATCTTTTGTGATTTACATTGTAAAACCATGAATAAGACCTAGTTTTCCTCACAAATACCATATTTTTATTATCTCATTTTTTTTTCCAATATTTTGTAGAACTCTCATGGGTTTCTCTTTTATGAGTTGCATTGTAAGACTATGGATAGGACTTGGCCTTCCTCATAAAATTACCATCACATTATCATTTTCTAAATTTTTTTTTTTTAATCCATGTTCTCAGCATTAGCTTTTGCTTCTTTTGGTAGATAGAATTTGCACAACAATATATGTTAGCATGTTTTCCTCAATTTCCCTCTTTCTTATGATAAATAATCATACTTTACTATCATCGTATCCCTTTTTCACCCTTTGTCACATTTTTTTCAATTTAAATTAATTCAAAATGTTCCATGTGTCATTCCTCTTGATTTCCTTTCATTTCACTCCACATTGGATAAAACAAGTTTGAAGTCAAGATAGCACTTTTATTTCACCTAAATTTATGAGACTCTTAGATACCATGCTCTTTAAAGTTCTCCCTCTTAGCAACCAAGTCCCAAGTTTTCAAATGAAAGTCATCTTTAGCACCCATGTTTGGTTTTCTAAATCTATATGGAGGAGGAATAAGAAAAATCCATCAATAAAGTTAAAAAACTAAATCATTTGAAATAAAAGGCAATGATATACAAAAGGTGACATACAAATCTAGAAAGTCAAAATAACACCAAAATACATTATTACAAGAACATCTCCTATTTCCAATCAAAGCTCAAACTCCATAGTTGGCTTCACATAGAGCTGAGGTACATTAGGGTGTGGTATAATAGTATATTGGACTAGTAGAATTCAATAAACTCTATGGTGCTACCTACTTTCTCATGTAAGTACCCAATCTTTCTAGTATATTGATGGCTCTATAAGGGGTCCTGAGGAATGGGTTACATGTTATGGGAAGATATGCCCATTTTACTTTTCATGCATATAGCCTTCATGGGATGATCTACATAATACATTTATTAACCTAAGACTTGTGTGGCTAAGATAAATTTCTTAGAGTCCTTAAGGTTGATAGTCTTCTTGTTTTGACAAACCTAATTTGAGTGTCTTAACTTCAATAAAGAGTTCCACTACTTTGGTTTTTCTTTCATTCTCCCCTCTAGCCATTTCCTTTCCCCCCTTGATAGTCAAATTTTGATTCCAAATCTATTTTTCCTTATTCTTTAACTCCTTTTTCTTCATCTCTTAAAAACAAGCTAGCACTACTATGTTTCAGTTTTATCTATCTTTAGAGTGACACAACATATTTGAGCAAATATGGATTACTTTCTTTACACCATAGATTTGCATTTATAGACATAATTTGCTTTCCTTTTACCATTTTTCATTTTTTGTATTACCCTTCTATTATGAGCACCTAAGTTCATACCTTTTTCCATTGTTTAGTGAGGATGGATTTTTGCATCTCACCTGACAATGTTGTTTTTCCCTTTTATGCACCTTTTTCCATTGTTCAGTGAGATAAGGATTGTTATTTCTCACTCATAAATGTTATTTTACCATTTTATTTTTTGCTTGTCCATTTTTTTTTAAGGATTATTACTATTTTTACATTTGATTTTTGAATACCATCTTTTTTGACATGTATCTTTTGTTTGATTTGGTGAGTTTACCTCTCTTACTTGAGATTTACTTATTTGAGTTTTTTGGTCTTTAGTAACCTTGGATTTTTGATTACCTAATTTACTCTTATTTTTGACTTGGTCATTTGGTCTAACATATCACTTGTCACCCCAGATTGACAAATTCCCAAGTACATCCCATCCACATAGCACCAATTATCTTGGCTTTCTTATTTATTTATTTTTTGCTCTTTAGTTTTGTATTCTTGGGTTTGTCAAAATCAGTCTCTATGCCTTACATAATCAAAAATAACAACATAGTAGATAATCATCTAGTGATAAAGGTAATTCAAGGTACACATTCATTTATTTTCCAATTATTTCCTTTTTATTCATTTACTTTTAGTTATTTTTTGCTTTAAAATACTACAACTTTTTTTACCACCAGCATTATGTGTTCCTATGTTCTTTCTCAAAGTACCATCCCCTGTTACACCTTAGTGACACATGATGAGCTTTGAGTGGGGAATATTATACACATAATATTTTCAAACTTTTATCAAATACTAATGCTTTACATCTTTTAGAAACTCATCAAGTCTCAACCTCTCTAAGTGCATGCCCTAAGAGGTGCACCAAGAAAGGGGTGGGTAAACCATTGGTGTTTCACAAGATTGTTATCCCTTATTGCCACTTATTACCAATCCAAATGGATCCTAAAAACCATTCCCTAAGATATTAATTATTATTTTCACCCTCCTCTAGTCATTTACCTTTTCTTAGCCTAAATCCCCTTTCAGTAGTTTTAAAACTATGTCAGTTGGGTCAACCCTGTATTATTTTATCATCAACCCACAGTGCCGATGAAGTTCATTTTAAGCCAGGGTTAAAAAATATTAGGTTGAATGAGTCGACCCTATCAGCCAAATTTTTTTTAAGGGTTTAGGGTTAGATATGCTTATATATACAAAATCATTTTTTCATTATTTCAATATGAAATCAAGAGTTATTATTCACATGCACTTCTTTACAATATGCTCTTCCACCATTATACTTGAAGAGTGTTAGCTTAGGGTTTCTACTTGGGGAATCTAGTCTTGTGGATAAGTCTTAAATGCTTTGGTTTTTATTAGTGATCCTTAAAAACTGCATCAACTTCTTGTGAAGCCCCTTTGCTAAAGGGAGAGATTGAGTCTCGACAGTTTCATCATTGAGGTAAGTATTCTCTAACTTTGCTCCTCTCTTTAGTAGATAGAATTAGCATAAGTATTGGCTTCAAATAATAGTACTCTTCATATTCCATGTATTATGTTTTTACTCATATGTAGCTTAATTTATATTCTCTTATACGTGTTTTGATTTTTTACTAAACCCTCAATTTGTGCCATAAGCTTTATTGAGCACTAGATTAGATTTACTTTACTTGTTATTAGTTTAGTGATACATCAAAACTCAAGAAGCGCTTAGGGTTATTGCATGATTGTGTTAGACTGGAGGCTTTGGAACCTGACTTAGTATAGTTTTTTATGGTAAGAGATCCCCTAATCGGGTCTAGCGGATCCCCATATTGGTCATGTTCCTACTTAATAAATTTGTCCCCAATCGAAAGTGTATGGTATGATATATCTTTTCTATGTTAGGATTTATTTATAGATATGATACATTTATGATTGCATACAAGCATTGCCTACATATCCAATACTCTAAGGAATGCCTTAGAATTATGTCTCTCTCTTATATGTGGGAAAATGTGTGCAAAAGGGTGTAATATACTATGTGAAAATGCATGTAGTGATCTAGCTTGTAATTTGACAAATATCACTCATGGGATTCTCTTTGAATGTTTAAAACCTATCATATTATTGATATGAAAATAAGGATGAAAAGGGTAGAATGGAGTGTTTTTACATTCATTGATTTAGTTTTAGTAGGTGTTTTCTTGGTATTTTCTAGATGAAAAATGAGAAGGCTTAGACTTATATTTATAACACACCTTTTGAAAATATATCATGGTAAGGTTAAATAAGATAATTAGGCTGACCCATGGGTTTTGATAATTTTTTATTTTAGATGAATTTTATCTATTATAAAATAGATAAGGATTAGAATAATACTATCGATGGTAGTATCCCTTTGTGGGAGATAATGTCTAGAGGGATAGAAAATAGGCACTAATCTAAAACTAATGGTGAAGGATGTTTATTAGGTTTTATTATTTTTTATATTATAAGAGCCTTAGGTCATCAAAATGATATGAATCAGACTAAGAGATAAGAATTTAGGCACAATGACATGGTGAATTTGAGCCTTTTAGTAGTAGGGAGGTTCATAACTAAAGGGTAGTGCCCTGATTGATATATTTAAAATGTAAAAGACTAAGATGTTATAAATATTTATTTTTAGTATCCCTTTAATATAATAATACTTAAGGATTAAATTACTAGGTTAAAGGAAATAAATGTGTACATGGTTGTGTACAACACACCTTACCTTTGAAAAATCCCACTTTGAGTAATTTACTAGTGTATGTCCTATAACCAAGAGCATGTTATAGTATAAATAAATTAATATAAATTTAAATTTGAAATAATTGAAATGTTTGAAAATAAAGATAACAAAAAAGGAGTACACTTGTTTGTTTATGTAACCATGTTGTCTTTTGATTCTTTGACTTGGTAAACATGTTTTTTTATGTCCCCAATCTAGTGTAATAATGAGTTGTGTCATGGCCATTGAGATCATTATATCTTAATTGCATAACTCAAGTGTGAATATACACAATCTGGTGAGGATGAGTGATTTAATCAACTCATGTTATAAATATGGTGAGATTAGATGATTTAATCATTCTATTGTATAAATATGGTGAAGTTTAATGATTTAAGCTCTTCAACCTATAAAATTAACCCAATGGTGTAGTAGAAAAGGCTTGATATCAGTACATATTGGTGTAATTAATACATCTTTGTGAGTATTATAATTGGTAAATTTGAATTTTTTGGTGAAATAACATGTAATATACACCTTTGATAAATGTGATATAGAGTATATGTGTCAGATCTAAAAAACTATATTTCAAATATATGTAAAATCAATTCAATGTATAGGATTCTAACCCAAGTGTATATCTAAATCATGAAATTGAACTAGAGACTGTGCAAGTATAGGTGTCATGTTCTTTTGGCATGCCCCCACTACAACCTTGAGATACTAAGTGTATAAGTTTTGAGGTCATGTTATAATTACATGCTCCCACTAAAATGTATAAATTGAGAAGTTATATAAGTGTGGAGGTCATGACTTTATGATATTCCCCCACTATAATCTAGAAACTATGAAAATGTGGAGGTTATTCCTTCTATAACATGACCCCACAATAATTCCTAAATTTTGAGATGAGGTAAATATAAACTAGTAGGTATCTCACCTCAAAAGGATAAGGTAGATGTATAAACTATTTATGAATCATGTAGTATATAGGGATAACATGTCTAAATATGTATATCAATTAGGCTCCCAATATGTGATTGCATTAAGTCCTAAAATGCATGATATAAATCAAGAAAATGTATAAAGGTTACCAACATAATATCAACAAAAAATCAAGCACACACATAATAACACTCAATTTAATAAAAAATAATGGTTCAAGGAGACCTCATACAAGTGTTGGAGGTACAATCACTAAGAGGGGGGTGAATTAGTGATGCAAGATATTTCAAACTTCAACTATAATCTTTTCAAATTCTTTATTAATGACCACAAGAATTTATAAAGCATACAATATGTTCATAAAAATGAATAAGAAAGATGATGCAAGATCATACACATAACACAAGATCTACATGGGAAACCCTCTTCGGGAATAAAACCCACTCTCAAGCCTGTAAACATATGGATTACTTGTCCTATAAGATTATTACAAACATGAGACCTTTTATTGAAGCACCTACTTCATAAAGATCACCCACCCTTAAGTATGAATAAGTACCCACTTGTTCTAAATGTTTATCACCCACACAACACCTATGAAATCAACAACTCCATAAATCTGATTACATTTCAATTTGATTTGAGAAACAACATATAATATCTCTCTTTCAAACTCCTCATAAACACTCAAACTTGATTATATAAGCAAAACATCTAAACACCCTTTTGCATCACTCTAGGCTTCTTCGTTCATCCTCAATCTACTCTGTACTTTAGTCCATCCACTAAGCACACTGTCTATAATATTTTTCCTTTGTCTCTATCTTTTTCTCTCTCAATTCACACATACAAATCTAGAAACTATTGCCTTATTCTCCACTATTTATAGAGTATACATGAATATCAGCTTTTAGGCCAGCCATAATACTTGCCTTAACTCTTAAGACATCTATTATGCTAACACATAGCTCAATAATATCCTTACAATTTGGCCATATCATCCATGGGTCATACTTAAGAATCTACATGTTTCAATTAAGCCTTAGTAGCCTTTATAGGTCTCATGGAGACCTATTCACTCATTTAGCACTTCATTGAGAAAATTAAGAACATAAGATCGCTTTCAATTACATGGGTCCACTCCATATGATTTCTAATACATATTTAGGTGATTGACCCCACAAAAACACCCTTTTTCTAAATCACAAATTGCTCAAACATTATTCTATACATAATAACACCATAAATAAACAAATAGTCATATTTTAAGCTCCATAACTTACTTTTACAAACATTCAAAAAATTTAACTAGACTCGATGGATGCACCTTAAAGTCCTTTACAACTTTTATTTTTAATACATCAAGAGATTCACCCTAGATCAAAAGATATAGCTCAAAAACTAAACATTGGTTTTCCCTCATTAATTTGAAAATTCAAATTACAACAGTCTCTATTCAAACACTAAATATCGATCACTTTAACCTCATCTTGTGATCCTTAGAAACTTTGGAAAAATACACAATGTTGATCTCCTTTGATTAGTATATAATTTACCTTGAAATTTTAACTATTGATCTTAGATAAGAGCTCCCATGATTGTGCCACTTGGCATCTCTACGTGCCTTTTACACATTTGACTATTTCACTCAACCTATATCATTGATCTCTATCTATACAAACACCTAAGAACCATTTATCTTCTGTCAGATTAATGAGATAGAGACACTTGTCACAAGCATGTTTAATCTTAGAAACCTTTGATAATTTGCCTTCACATGCACCATTGGATCAAGATCTAGATGATGAACGGTCATTATTAGATCTACTAACTAGTGACCTCAGACTTCAACATAGTAAAAATTGATGGTCTCTAGTCCATCATAGTCTATAAGAACAAATTTGAAGGTTTATAAATTGAGCTATAAAACACTTCAATATTTCAAATCTTTAGCATACCTTCTTGGCACTATAGACAACATCTCCATGAAATCCTTTGACCTCAATTGAATTTTTGAGTACCCAAAATAAATGCACAAATTTTTTGGTTCATTTATATATGGATGACATTGTTAGGAATCTGAACAACAAACATGCTCTGACACCAACTGTTAGGACCCGGAAGCACCATTGATTACCAAGCAACTAAACATGCGGAATTAAACTAGAATCGCAAGTAACTAGAATTCAGAAATAACATAGAATATGAGAGACAATACCCAATTGTATTAATACTCTTCCAGAAAAGAATTACAAATGAAGAGACGCCACACTCTTCCCACCTTACAGGCTTCCCACACCAAGTGTTCAGTAATTCACCTTCAAGAGCTCACTCTCTCAATTACGGTCCCAACACACAACTCAAACATAGAGTTGGTGTTCACCTCCACCAGCTAGTAACAACACTGCCAGTCAACCAGTCAGTAACAATACTGCTAGTACACCGAGTATACCCACATACTCAAACTGATTACACAATGCACTCCAAGTAGATCTCCCATGAACTTGCAACAACCTATAACTCAAATGATCTTACTTCGAAAGGATCTACCTTGCCTTCCTCTTTGCTCTCTAATCGAGTACACACTGTAATCCAAGTAGATCCCACCTGATCTTGCTCCCTATTGTGTTACTGTCACCTTGATCCTGCTGCCACCTACAAATCAACCTGGTTCTACACACCTGCAAACCTTAGACCTCGCACACACATACACCTGAAAATCAATGATCTTACTTACCATGTAGATCTCCAAACATGGCCTTGCACACCTGCTGACCAAGATCCTACATACATGAAGAATCCTTCTAATTCTCCAAACTAGCACCCATACTTGGCACTGTGGCACTAGGAGGAACACACCTTGCTCTCTTCCCTCTGAAGGAGCTAATTTTTGCTCTCTTACTCTCTAGCACACTTTTACAATATAGCCCATGAGTCTATTATATAGATATCATGTAAACAATAGTTAGACATCTAATTACAATTATTAGATTCACAACTTCAAGTCTATAATTGGCCTTCTACATGTAAACAACTAGTTTGTTAACTAACTGTCTGTGAACTGGCAGTTCTGGAACCGCACAGGTGACTGACATCAGTCCTTATATGCCTGGAGGTGACCGATGCCAGCCGATCCCTGACCGATGTCAGTTGCTCTTCTCACTGTATATGACTGACATCGGCTGATCAGACCAATGTCAGTTGCTTTACAACTCAGCAACCTCCTCCATGTCTACATCAGTGAAGCTTTTAGCTCCATAACCTAAAAATCTCCCACTTGGAGATAAATAGCTACACTGTACCTATACCTGTACACTGTCTAATCTATTTCATGGCTTGTATCCCTCTTCAAGATCAATCTTGAAGACCAACCACCACACAACCTATGGTGAACCTCCTGTCATCCAAGTAATCTTCTTCATCTGCATCTACAAACCCATGTAGAAAAGAACTTGACCCTGCATCGCATGTATACCTACTGTTGGTCCATCTCAGATACCTGAGAATCCACTGAACTGCCCTCCAGTGTTTCTTTCCTGGATCAGCTCCAAACTTTTTGACAGCACCCACTACTTGGGCAACCTCAGGTCTAATACACATGTACTTAACCTCATCATGTGAATCAGGACCCTATTCTGTAAACTATCTAACCATTGGTGTGTTAATCGGTATCACACAATCATCCAGAGACAAAATCAACCTATGATCTCCATGTCCCTAGAACACACTTATGCCAAAGAATTTTTCTCCTCCAAATTCTTCATGACACACCTCTGAACTAACTTTACCTTTAGCTCAAAAAAACCCTACATATGTGACCCTGAATCAAGCAAACACACAACATACAGTAACAGGATGATGTCGCAACTCATCATCCACCTGTAAAGAAACCACAGTAGTTATAATGACATTGACTAAAGCCATGCTTTGTCATCCACCTGTCAAACCTGTACCACTGTCTTGGAGCTTCCACAAGACCATATGACTTGGCCTTCCATCTCATGTGTCCATTCTCTCTATTCTTTAACCAAGGAACCCATTCATCTTTCAGTGCTTTCATACCAGTTGGCAACCCTACCAAATCTCCCGTCTGGTTTTGCATCTTGTTCATGCCATGCTCCCACTATTTCTTGGATTCTTCCTGCTCTACAGTGAGCAACGAGTATAAAGAAGAGGAACAATGAATTTGAGGCTTACTTACCCTTTCAGTCCTCCATATGGGCGTTTGAGACTCCTTGATAGCTTGTTGTCCACCCAAAATCTATCTCAGTGACTGACCTTAGTCACCACACAATCTACATCTGATCAACATCGGTTCCATGTGACTATCCTTTCTACCGATGCCAATTTCCTAACTGATGTTGGTCTTACCTAGTCGCCAACATCGGTTCTCTGACTGATGCTAGCATCCACCCTGCCCGACACCACTGGATATGGTCTACACATGATCAACATTGGCACCTATCTATTCGATGCCAATTCCCCTTGACTGAGGTTAGTAACTGTGTTCACCTATGAGTGATGACTTTTTACCCGTGAGCTCTCCATGGATCAAAACCCTATCCAAACCACCCTACTCAGAGATGTCTAGCCTTCTCCACTGATCTCTGTCAATCATCTCCTCCAAATACACCAAGGCTTTCCAATTCTTAAGTCTGTCAAACACATCTATCTTCTGCTTAAGAACATGCATCTCCTTCTTGCTCATATGACCAAGCCTACAAAGCCACATCTTCACAATAGAAGAAGAATCAGTAATACAAGCAAGTAGATAAAGAGTACCTGCTTTCTTACCACATGATAATTCAAGTGTATCCATTGTGAGAGTTCTTGTGCATCTCTCATCACCCAATTTTCCTGAAGAAATTAGCCGCATCTTCAAGACTGGGACCTGCATGACCTCCTTCAACACCCATGTGTTGGCCACCTACAATTTCAGCTTCACTTCCTCTTTGCCAATTCTTTGGCAAAGCACACTAGCCCCTAAATAAATCTTTCCAAAGTCTCCAAAGACCTTAACATGGAAAAATACTCTATTTCGGACTGCATGGAAAGAGGCAACAGAATCTATAAAACAAGATTCTACTTTATCCAAGGAACATCCCAGAGCATCTTGTGCAACAACACCTGCAACATCTGCTTCTTCAATTCCTTCATGCTAATCTCCCACCAACCAAAAATATTTCTTTACCTACTCTTTCTTTCCATAACACCGTAATTGACCATTCGTGCTTTTCAATTCCTCCATTCTTAGCATAATTTCTTCTACCATTACTCTACTCCCACTCAATCAGAAACCCCTGAGAGTGACCTGTAATCAAACACAAACCTGCTCCCTATAACCTTAGCTCTGATACCACTGTCAAGAATCTAGAACAACAAACATGCTCTGACACCAACTGTTAGGACCCGAAAGCACCATTGATTACCAAGTAACTAAACATGCGGAATTAAACCAAAATCACAAGTAACTAGAATTCAAAAATAACACAAAATATGAGAGACAATACCCAATTGTATTAATACTCTTCCAAAAAAGAATTACAAATGAAGATATGCCACACTCTTCCCACCTTATAGGCTTCCCACACCAAGTGTTCAGTAATTCACCTTCAAGAGCTCACTCTCTCAATTACGGTCCCAACACACAACTCAAACACAGAGTTGGTGTTCACCTCCACCAGCTAATAACAACACCGCCAGTCAACCAGCCAGTAACAATACTGCCAGTACACTGAGTATACCCACATACTCAAACCGAGTACACAACGCACTCCAAGTAGATCTCCCATAAACTTGCAACAACCTACAACTCAAATGATCTTACTTTGGAAGGATCTACCTTGCCTTCCTCTTTGCTCTCTAATCGAGTACACACTATACTCCAAGTAGATCCCACCTGATCTTGCTCCCTGTTGTGTTGCTGTCACCTTGATCCTACTGCCACCTACAGATCAACCTAGTTCTACACACCTACAAACCTTAGACCTTGCACACACATACACCTGCAGATCAATGATCTTACTTACCATGTAGATCTCCAAATGTGGCCTTGCGCACCTGCTGACCAAGATCCTACATACATGAAGAATCCTTCTAATTCTCCAAACCAGCACCCATACTTGGCATTGTGGCACTAGGAGGAACACACCTTGCTCTCTTCCCTCTGAAGGAGCTAATTTTTGCTCTCTTACTCTCTAGAACACTTTTACAATACAGCCCATGAGTCTATTATATAGATCTCATGTAAACAATAATTAGACATGTAATTACAATAATTAGATCCACAGCTTCAAGTCTATAATTGGCCTTCTACATGCAAACAACTAGTTCATTAACTAACTATCTGTGAACTGGCAGTTTTGGAACTGCACAGGTGACCGACGTCAATCCCTGTCTGCTTGGAGGTGACCGACGCTGGCTGATCCCTGACTGACGTCAATTGCTCTTCTCACTGTATATGATCGACATCGACTGATCAAATCGATGTCAGTTGCTCTATAACTTAGCAATCTCCTCCATGTCTGCATCAATGAAGCTTTTAGCTCTAGAACCTAATAGGCATGTAGTGATGGTCTATCTTCTCTTAAGCTATAATATGCATGTTTCTCTTTCCAAATGATCAAGTGACACACCATAACTTCACCAAGACATCTTTAGATGCCTCACTTCTTCTTTGTCCTTATAGACCTATAAATGTGCCATATATTCTCCAAGATATCAAACATAACTTATTTGTCATTAATGCACTAGTATCTCATGTTATCTTTGACATGAATGACAACCTAACATCAATGACCATGCTCAAAAAAAATTCCCTTTGTCATTGATGGAAAAACACCCTCAGAATGACTTCTTACTTAATTAAATTAAACTCCTTCATTCTAATCTTTTCTCCCCCTTTGACATTAATGACAAAGGGTCTATCTTCCTTAACATTATGTATGCATTCAAATACTATTTAAGATGCTCATGATACTTACATAGTTTCAAGTGTATGAATCAATTGTTCCCCCTTTGACATGCACCAATCTAAACTTAGACTTGTCTAATTGTTGGACCTGACATGCTACTCACAAAGCTTAGAAATCTCCCCTTAACATCATGTTCCATATTATGTCATTTTTTCTTTGGCATACACCAATGTGCACTTGGGGATTTTTGATCTTTGAACCTATCTACCCACATAACTCTCAAGATCTCTTTGCTCATGCATGAAGATTCAATACTTTGTCAAAATACATGACTTGGTTTGATCAAGTCATCATGTCAATCTTATTGAATTCAAAACTATATCAGACACCTTCACCCTTATATCATGACTGAAGCATCTTCACATATGCTCCCCCTCACATCATGCATAGCTTCTTCAAGCCACATAAGCTAACTGATTTATTTCCCACTTCATGGCATACATAACTTGTAATATACAAAACTCTAAGACCTTCTTAATGATATCAAATATATGTCATCACAATCTCCTCATACTCCATATCAATCATGTATTTAGTCTTCATTATTTTATTAATCAATTTAAGCAATTGACAAGATCTTACCTTTAGGACCAAAAGCCCTGAATGCACCTTTATATGCAATAGAATATCTTGATAACTCTTCATTCTTGATAAAACACTTATAACCCTCCATTATTTTCATGTAGACCTTAAAAACCAACATCTTCATTCTTCACCATTTAACCAACTAGACCATCCTTTAGATTTGATCAAATTTTGAATTTAGGATCAATGTTTATGAAAATATCTTATCATGTCCCTCCACAATAAACAAACACATCTTCTTATGACCTTTCTTATCTTTAAATATCAACCAAAATTCAACTATAATCCACCATGCTTCTTCTTTCTATCAAGTGTATCCTTGAAGCTTAGATAGAGACACCCTAACCGAAAATGTCCTAGAACAATGTGAAACTAGGAGTTGCCCATAACTCCTCATATTCTTTCTCCTCCTTGGTCATATAATACTAATATTTCTTCTTCTTCTTAGGTTTAAAATAAGCAACATGCTCATCCACAATAATATTATCCTTTTCTTCTAAGACTGGATTGACAACATATGGAGACAACATAGATTCATGGCATACCTTTTCATCTAAAGAAAGAACCTCATCATTAGTCAATGAAAACTAATGTTCTTTGCATGAAACTTGTTTAAGAATAGTAGGATTCTCACTTAGATCTATTAACACCTTGGTACTAGCCTTAATTATCATCTTGGTCTTCTCCATGAGCTTATTCTCTTCATTCACAACATGAGCACACAATGAGATATCTTAGCATTCTTCAACCTTTGTAGCATTCTCCACCACAAAAAATAGACCACTTAGACTTGAAAACTCATCATGATTCACACTTTTCAATTTTGGTTTCCATAAGTTAACTTGTCTTCTTCGTTACATACTAGGAGTCTGATTGAGATTTTTTTGACTTGATGGCATTTGCTTGCAAAACCTAGCAATGTGACCAATATTCTCAGAATTGTAGCAAACCATTCTTCTTGAAGTTAACTCAATTTGCCTTACCTAATTTGGATAAAATATTTTAATGTGTCCTATGTCATAATAATTCAAGCACTCAACTTTCTTCATGCTATTTGATTGATGAGTCCATTCATTATAAGCAGGTCTTCTACACTCTTTAGGCTTATGACCAAATTTATTAGAAGTATAGTAGTAACCATTGAAATTGACATACCTTATGGATTCTAGTTATTTAATTTGATTTATCCTTATTCTATCAACACCTTTATCCCTTGACTAATGATTGATCTTCAAGGTCTAATTGTCCTTATTCACATTGGTCTTTATCTTGTCTTTAGTTACTTTCTTTTTTTATTTTTTATAACCAAGTCTAGTTCTATCACTATCATGCTTTTGACTATTAATAATGTTATCTAGATCAATTGAGCTCTTTTCAAACATCACATATGACTTCATCTTACTAGATGTCTTTTTTAACTTAATTTTTAATGACTCATTTTCAATCACATACCTAGAATACTCATCTTATTTAGCTTTCAAGCTTGTAGATAGGATTTATAATTTATAACTGAGATTCTTGATTATATCTTCATACTCCTTGGTGTCTTAATTCATTCTTGCCTCAAACATAATGAATTTTTCTTCATAGTCCTTGATTTGAGACTTTATCCTTTTGTTAATCTTCTTCTCAATCTTCATATCTTCATGAGCATTCCTCAATTCAATCTCATAGTCCTCCTTGTCTTTATCATTACTTATATCACTCCAAGTAGACTCCTTTTGATATGAGAAACTCCCTTACTTAGCCATATATAGGGATTCATCTTCAATATTAAACTTACAATCACTGTATTCACTCTCATCTGATGAACTACAATATTTATTGGTGTAGAGACTCTTCTTATTCTTGAAGGATTTCTTCTTGTTGTCATAATTTTTGAATCCTTTCTTCCTCTTATCAAACTTGAATGTTTTCTTACCTTCATATTCACTTTAACCCTTCTCTTCATCATCATTATTCTTATGCTTATGAGGGCACTTATTAGCAAAGTATCCTACTTATCCACAATTGAAACATTTAAAAGGTAGTTTACCCTTATGCTTCCCTAATATTTTTTTAAATTTAATTGTAAATAAAGATATTATTTCATCATCAAATATCTCATCATACTTGACTTCCTTACCTTTATTTATTTTCTTATTTGGTTTCATTTCTATCTTGAATGGTGTTTCCTTCTTAGTAGGTTCGTCCTCATCAAATCTCAACTCATAGGTAGTAAGGATGCCATGCAGTTCATCCATATTTAAGTGAGTGAGAATGACTTTATTCTACAATAGATACTTTTGAATCAAACTTGAGTGTAATATTCCTCAATACCTTATATACTATAGTAGCTTCATTAATCACCTCTCCAAGACCTCTAGTCATTTTTACTACCTCATCAACCCTTAGAAGATACGATGCCATAACATATTTTTCCTTAATTTTGAGACCTTTGATAGGTCTATAATTTAGCCAATTTTACCTTTGAGTCTCCTTCACAAATAGTTTGTGTCAAATTTACTTAGCACAATTTTAATGGTTCACTTTGGTGAACTCAGCCTTAAACCAAAGATGATAGAATTCATAGCTTTAGAATTATTCTCACTTAACTTCTTGTAAGCATCACTATTTGGAGGAGTTATTGATATAGAGTAACCATCCATGATAGATTTCTAAATATCAAACCCTAGAGACATGATGTATGTCCTCATCCTTGTACTCTAAAAAGGATAATTTGACCCATTGAACAATGATGCTTGCTTTGTATAGAAACCCTGCTTTTATTAATTTTCCATATTTTACCTTGGATCACCTTCAAGTGGTTAAAATTAAAATGAAGTTCTTGCTCTGATACCAATTATTGGAGGTATAATCACTGAGGGGGGCTGAATCAGTGATTCAACATATTTCAATCTTCAATTTTAATCCTTTCAAATTCTTTATCAATGACCACAAGCATTCATAAAGCATACAAGATGTTCATAATAATGAATAAGCAAGATGATGTAAGATTACACACCTAACACAATATCTACATGGGAAACTATCTTGGGTAATAAAACCCACTCTCAAGACTAAAAACACATAAACTACTTGTCTTATAAGATGATTACAAACATGAGACCTCTTAGTGAAGTACCCACTTCATAAGGAGCACCCACCCATAAGTATTAATAAGCACCCAATTTTTCTATATGTTGATCACCCACACAACACTTATGAAATCAATAACTCCATAACTCTGATTGCATTTCAATCTTATTAGAGAAATAATGTATAATACCTCTCTTTCACACTCTTCATATACACTCAAACTTGATCATTCAATCAATGCATCCAAACACCCTTTTAGATCAATCTAGGATTCTTCACTCATCCTCAATCTAATTTTTACTTTAGTCTATCCACTAATCACATTCTCTCTGATCTCATTCCTTCATCTCTATCTTTTGCTCTCTCAATTCACACATACAAGTCTAAAAACCATTGCCTTGGTCCCCACTATTTATAGATTCTACATGAATATCAAATTATAGGTTTGCCATGATACTTGACTTAACTCTTAAGATATATATTATGCTAACACAAAGCTCAATACCATCCTTACAAGTTAGCCATAACATCCATGGGTCATACTTAAGTAGCTATGCGTTTCAATTAGGCCTTAGTAGCCCTTATAGGTCTAATGAAGACCTATTCACTCATTTAGCACTTTATCAAGCAAATTAAGAACACAAGATCACTTTCAACTATATGAGTCCACTCCATATGCTATCTAAAACATATTCAGGTGATTGCTCACACCAAAACACTCTTTTGATAAAGTACAAATTGCTCAAACATTATATGGACATAATAACACCATGAATGAACAAATATTCAACTTTTAAGCTCTATAACTACACTTTTACAAACATTCATACTTTCTAAATAGACTCTCTAGATGTGCCTTAAAGTCCTTTAAAACTTTGATTTTTATTATATCAATAAATTCACCCTAGATCAAAAGATATAGCCCAAGAACTAAGCACTATTTTTCCCACATTAATTTGAAAATTCAAATTCAAACGGTCACTATTTAGACACTAAACATCAAGCACTTTAGCCTCATCTTGTGCTCCCTAACCACTTTGGAAAAATATGCATCATCAATCTCCTCGGAGTAGTCTAGACTTTACCTTACAATGCTCACCATTTATCTTAGATAAGAGATCCCATGATTGTGCCACTAGGTATCTCTACATGCCTTCTACACATTTAACTATTTGACTCAACCCACACCTTTGATCTCTATCTATACGAACATCCAAGAACTATTGATCTTCTATCAAATTAATGAGAAAAAGACACTTTTCACAAGTACATTTAATCTTAGGAACCTTTGACAATTTGACTTCACATGCATCATTAGATCAAGATCTAGATGATGAATGTTCACCATTAGATCTACTAATTAGTGACCTCAGACTTCAATGTAATCAAACTTTATGGTCTCTGGCTCATCACAGTCTATAAGAGCAACTTTGAAGGTTTATAACTTGAGCTAGAAAACACTTTAAGAGTTCAAATATTTAGGGTACCTTCTTGGTACTATAGATAATATCTCTATGAAATCCTTTGACCTTGGTTGAATTTTTGAGTACCTAAAATAAATGCACAAATTTTTTGCTTCATTCATATCTTCATGACATGCAGTGATGGTCTAGCTTCTCTTAAGCTATAAGATGCATGTTTCTCTTTCTAAATGATCAAGTGACACACCAAAGCTTCACCAAGACATCTATGGATGCCTCACAACTTATTTATCCTTACAGACCTATAAATGTGTTATATATTCTCTAAGTTATCAAACATAATGTATTTGTCATTAATGCACTAGTATCTCATGCTCTATTTGACATCAATGACAACCTAACATCAATGACCATGCTCAACAACAAGGGGCATTTTCAAATGTTACACAATCAAAAAGAATGACATACCTAAATGTACAATCAACATAAAATGACATATTCAAATGTCTAATCAACATATAATGATACATGGGATAATAAGAAAGAAACATATTCAATAAATCAATAAATACACTCAAGAAAGTGATAATTTTAATAAATGAAGTGTAACCATCATAAACCTATGACACTAGTCCCTGCATATATGTGTTACCAAAACATTATATAACATAGTATATCAAACACATTGTGAATGATATGAGCATGGATATATAAATGTGTAATAAATATTATTTCAAACATGATCATGTACAAATTATCATAAAGGATATGTAATTGGTATCACTTGTGATCAAAGAAGCAGATTCCCCCAATGAATTATATGACATGAGTAGAGGAAAGGTCCAACATCTAAAAATGTGTAGATCATGTGTATGGATATCTATGTGTCACACTCAAATATGCATGAAACATATGTGTATATAGGGATGAAATTATATGTTATCTACTAAAATAAATCAAATAACATAGATGCCAAGGATCTAGTAAAACTTAGGAATGTTGAATATTTTTGAATTTTTGAATTTATTATAATGTTTTTGTACTATTTAGAATAACTGATTTTTTATTTTTGGAATATTTTATAGTAAAAAATATATCTTATGATCCCATCCAATGTATGTTCATAGGTAAATCCAAACTTAGAATATGGTATGTGAAACTGGTGATACTACCAAGAAGTATGCATGGGTGTCATATCTAGATATATAGAATCTATAGTGTCCTGCATGTGTGTAATATTACTTTGTGGTTGTGAAAAAAAAATATGAGTACAGGATTTTTAAACCCATAATTGACAACTTTATGGATTATTTTGAGTATTTTTAATTGAAATATGTTTCTCTTGGTAACTGAATATGTTGTGTATGAGTAGATGAAGATTATATATGGAATCCACTATATGTATTTGATACAAATTATTTTTAATTATGGGCCACCTATAAAAATAGATTGCATGTTGATTACCCTTTCACAAAGGATTAACCTTAGTAGGGTTTATAATTAATTATCTTGGAATAAATTCATCTTGTTCAAGTGGATGTTCATATGGAATTCTAAGAACTATGACAACCTTGATGGTATGAATGTATTTAATACACCCATGCACTATGGAATGTACTACATACAGTTTGTGTATCCAAGGTTAGCACACTAACATATCAAATACTCTTGTATATGGTATAACTAAGAAAGTGGTAACCACATTCTGAACCAACCTGTAAAGGTAAATAAATCTCACCAATAACATGTTATGATGTGCCATCAAATGCTCTAACTATTTTGGTTAAAGGGTGTAAATAATCATG
The DNA here is from genome assembly GCA_037957365.1 of Torreya grandis. Classification (NCBI taxonomy): domain Eukaryota; kingdom Viridiplantae; phylum Streptophyta; class Pinopsida; order Cupressales; family Taxaceae; genus Torreya; species Torreya grandis. The sequence continues at coordinate 843,843 of JARHVA010006524.1, read as the reverse complement.
TGTATATCATAAATGCATAAGTAGTTTCATGGTACATGCATTCTCACTAGCACCATTTTTAATCATTATAATATGCATAGTAGAATGTTCAAGGTATGATTGAATAAATAATGAATGAATATTTGAGCTATCATCCATAATTTCATTGTCACCAAAAGTAATATAAGGTCTCTAAACCATAGGAGATATAGTTCATTTATAATTAAAAATAATCCCATCTAATGGGTTCCCATTATGTGATGGAGGATGATGTGCATGGTGTGTCATTTATACTTATAGATATTTCTTAGAATGATCTTGTAAAGGATTGTTAATTATATTATGATTATAATGATAAATATATTGTGAAATTGAATCCTTTAAAGGATCATCAAAGATAATCATTCATTCATTGATAAGATCTTCTATTTTATTTTTCAATATATATATAATTTATTCATATAATGACCAAGGCCTTGATGATAGTCATTATATTCATTAACATCATATCCTTTGGGTAGAGGTTGACTCATATCAACCTCTATGGGAGGAGGGAGAGATATGAGATGAAACTCCACAAGTTTATAAATTAAATAAGCTGGAGACTCAAGTAATCAAGTAAAGTGTCTCTTAATTGAATTGGATAAGATGAATTGGTTAGGGTGTTGTGACACTATGTTACATGTATTTATTTCCTTTTTAGATTATATAGTTTTCACCTTGGAGATTTGTTTGATATGAAACTTGGTATTATATGTAGTCAATGTGTTTGCTACATACTTAATCTTGTTCAAGGAAATAAGTTTCATTTCAAGATATCAAACAATATGGCATAATTTATTAAAATATGTGAGCTTTTTTAAACAATGGACTCATGTAATGGGGCAAGAAATATTTTCTTGAATATGTCTTGTAACTCTTTGTCTATCATTGAATTTGTCATTTTGGACAACATTATTTTATATCTCAAAACACATTCATTGATAGGTTCATTGGTTCCTTGTTTGATCTTTCCAATTTGAGTATATACCATATTTTTAGTGATGTTGATATAAAAATGTGTTAGTAACTAATCAGTTAGATATTTGAATGCTTTCAATGATTAGAGTGACAAATCATATAACCATTATAAATAATAGTCTTTTAGACTCCTTAGAAATAATTTGGTCAAAGTTTTATCATTGGAGGCATAATAGAGATTTGCCACATATAAATATTAGAGATGATGTTCCAGATCACCCTTGACATCATAAAATGTGAACTTAGGTGTAACAAAACTAATTTGGAAAGGGTGAAAAGATATTTTACATGTAAGAGGATTATGTAACATGTTTTTTGAATAAAAAACATAAGATGACTTCATAATTTTTTTTTCAATGTTAGTAAATATAGCTTTCAAAAGTTTTATAGTTTTTACAAGATCTTGCACATTTTAATCACTAAGGTTGGATGTTTGAGAAGCCACAAAAGTAGGTATACCCATGTTTTGAGTTGATATATTCATTGAAATTGGTAATTGGGGTGAAGTGCTAAAAGTTCCCATGGAGGATGTAGTAATAATAGGATTTAGTTTGGGGAATAATGGTGTAAACACATAAACCATGCCCCCATTGGATGTATTATGAGATGATGTGCTCAAGGGTAGGGTTATTTGTATGGAATCATATTTGGTGCCACCTAATGATTCACCATAACTAGGGAAGGATGCCTTAGCATTAGCAAGTTTATCTATCTCATCTCTTGTAACATACAAGAATACATTCATTAAGTCCTTGTTATTATTGAGATGGTTGGCTAGTGATTTCTTTTCTTCCATTTGAAAATGAATTTTGTGATTATCATTTTTCATTGCTTATAAATGAATAATTCAAATTTTGAAACAATAATTTTACATTAATCATAAATCATAAACAATATTTTAAATTTATATGAATGTGATTGCTAAAAATAGTAAATTAAACTATTGAAAGATATTGAGATAAATAAGGAATAATGGTACTTAACTTATTTATTTTGTGCAAGAAGATATAGAATAGAAACATGTGTAAATTACATAGGATTAGTGTTCTAGGTTAGTCATCATATTCTATAAATTTTACTTCTATGGCCACAAGCACTATTATTGGATTTGGACACTACCATTGACACTAGTGTCTAACTATGATGAAATTATCTAATATGTGATAATGACTAGATCAATATGTGATAAACTTCAATGTTTTGGTTTTTATATCACCTTTATAGTAATGTATTTGAATGTGGGATATAGGTTATCATTATTTGTTGATGGATCAAACCCTAGATCTTTACCCTTGGAATGAGTTTGTGTTAGTGGGATCATGGTGTCAATCTTCCCCAAAGACCCTTCTATGGGCACTGCTTATATATCCAATACTCAAAGGAGGGCCTTATACTTATGTAGTTTTTCCTTTTGTGTGGGCAAGTGTGTGCAAAAGGGTGAATTGTACTATATGAAGATGCATGAAGTGATCTAGCTTGTAATTTGACAAGTATCACTCATGGGATACTCTTTGAAATATTTATATCTATAATATGATTGCTCCTATGCTTGATATTAAAATAGGGATAAATAGGATAGAATAGAATGTTTGTGTAGTCTATTAATTCAACTTTAGTAGGTGATTGCTTGGTATTTGCTAGATAAGGAATGAGAAGGATTAGACTTGTATTTATACCACACCTTTTGAAAATATCTTGAAGTAGGGTTAAATAATAAAATTAGGTTGGCCCATGGGTTTTGATCATTTTTTTATTTGGATGAATTTTGGCTACTAGACACTAGATAAGGACATGGACACTACAATTGGTGGGAGTATCCCTTTGTGTCCAATAGTGTTCAGAAGGATATAAAATAGGTATTGATCTAAAAATGATAATGAATTATTTTTATCATGTTTTAATATTTTTTATAATACAAGAGACTTGGGTCATTATAATGATATGGATTAGATTAAGAGATGAGAATTTAGTCATAGTGAGATGGTGAATGTCATCCTTTTGATGGTAGGGAGATCTAGAAATGAAGGGTAGAGCCATGATTAATATATATTAAATGTATAAGACTAAGATGTTATAAATATTTACTTTTATTACCTAAAATAGGACACAATAATTTCAAGTATTATTAAATAAATATATGAAGTTATAATGGGATGAACATTTTCAAAATAGTTTTGATTAGATTGAAGAATATCTTTGTGACCCACCAATCATGATGTCCTTGATTCTACATAAGCCTTCATTGTTATAAATTTATACTACAAAACATGAATTTATGATATTTGTTGGCATAAACAATGATGATAATAAATAAAATGTTTATTGAATTAGTTGTAGAATTGTGTATTATGGAAAAATGTAATGGAGAAGTTGTGCCTAGCCATTATTTAAGTAATACAAAGGCTTCAACACTAATTCTTAAAAATGAAACAAATTTCATTGTAAATATGCATCCACTAAAGTATCTCATGAAAAATCCTTTTTTTTTTTAGATGCATAGCTCAGTGGGGGATTTTGCTTATTTAATTTGACTTAAGTTTATATCTCAAAAGTATGTAAATGGACATGTAATTGCATATCAGTTAGTTTTCATACTTATACTTGACACAACACCAATCAATGATAATTTTTTAGATGATTTCACTAAATATTAATTTGACTACAATATATGGACTATGCACATCAATAGATCTAAATGTAGCTTAGGTTTTGGGGCATAAATAATTTTAATCATTCCTTAATGATAGACTATGACATTGGAATATTACTTAAGGTTATCATGTATAAATAACATATCATAATGTGAGGTGTTGATTTTAGGGACATATATGACACACAAATTATAGATAAAATCTCTTCAACTATATAGTGATTCTTAAATTATCATCAAACAAATTTTATACATTTATCATAAAAAAGAATAAAATTTTATCCCATATGTAGATATGGTACAACATTTTATAACATATTTTTATAATATTATGATTAAGAGAATACCTCATAAAAATAATCATCATGTGGATTCTATGGCTAATGTAGCTTCTCTTTTTTCTATTGAAATCATGGGTGATCATGATATTTTGGTTGTATGTTGTTTATAGAAACCATCAGCTGTGATATTATACTTGGACTTCTTATTAGTATTTATTATTACATGTAGTGAAATCAATTTATAATGGTATACAGATATCTAAAATGTAATATATAAGGATATTAACTAGGTACAATTTATACCTAAATGATAAATCTAAATTGCAACAAGACACAATTCACTATGTTAAAATTAGAGGGTGTTTTTTCAAACTATTATTTGATGAACATTTTATTTGATGTATTTTTCATGAGGATACCAAGATAGATTTACAAGAGATACATGATGGTGAATGTGGGGAAATTTCATCAAAAAATCCATCTTATAAATCATTACAGATGGGTTATTGTTGGCTTACAATGTATCGATAATGTCATGAACATCAAAAATTATGGGTACAATGTTGATAACACAATAATTTGAACCATGTTCCTTCACAAGAGTTACAATATATTATATTTTCATGTCCCTTTTATCTTTGGGGATTCGATTTGGTAGGAAATATAATTTCATGGTCTTGTAAGGTCATAATTACATCATTATATCCACATAACAATTTGCAAAATGTGATGAGGTAAGGGAGTGACATGTGCCAGTTTTGTATGACTAATATCATTTCATGATATGGTCCCCCTTAAGATATTATTAAATATAGTGGGTTGTCCTTAAATAATAATAAGGTTAATAAATCATATGTTAAATACACAAATTATCATACATTTTTTACCCCTTATTATCCATAAATAAATAGGAAAGAAGAGGCAACAAATAAGACAATTGTTAATGCCTTCAGTAAAATAAGTGAAAAAACATGGAGTTAATTTGCATAATAAAATTATTTACTCCTTATGATCCTATTGTACAAGTTTTCATATGCCCATGATGGATAATCCTTATTCTCTTGTTTATGTTATGTAAGTTGTATTTTCTTTAGAGTTATATATACCATCCTTGTGTGTTTATCTTAAGGATATAATAAAAGATAATGAATATTATGATTATTGATTGCATCAGTTAGATATGTTTAATGAAAAATGAATCAATTCTCTAGAAAATTTACAAGTATATCATAATTTCATTAACAAATCATAATAGAATAAGATTTAGACTCAAGTGTTTGAAATTGGTGAGTTTATACTAAAATATAATCAAAAGAACACCAATGCAAATAAAGGAAGTAAAGGCAAGTTCAAACCAAATTGGTTGGGACCATTTATGATTACAGAGAACCATGGAGCTTTATCATATGGATTATATTGAAGTAAAACCTATGAATAACCCTATGAACATAGTGTACTTATTTTTGTTTTACACATAAACATCTAATTTTAAAAAATACAAAAAAAAATATATTCAAAAAAATGGACTTAAACATGACATGTTTTGATAGTTACATGATTGATTGATGATATTTAACATTTACATTTCATATTAAAAATTCATTTTCTACACACATGATTTTCATATTATAGATGAGTAGCATGAAAGACATATAGGTTACATTTATACATGGATTTATAGATGCAGGACATTTCTTACACCCAGGGGATACCTTTATACATGCAAATGCATGATCTTCTTGGTACATATTATCATGTTCTATATTTATATGACATTCCATTATTCATATAAATTTATTTAAACTATTTATACATGCCTTGATCTTATGTATACTCTGTAGGGTTTTATTTCCTTTGGTTATCTTATTACACTACATGTGATGATGACATTTGTTGATTTTGTGGACTAGTATTGATTTCTCCATGTGTGTTTATTTTTTTCATGTTATATTATGTGATTATTGATGTCTATTAAATTGTGTGTTCTCTACATGTTCATGCTATTGAATGTCACATTGTGTGATCATTGATATGTGCAAATTTGAGTGATGATAAGTATGTGTTGTATTGCATGAATCTTAGATTGTATTTATTGTGTGTTGTCACACCATTCATTAGTTGTATTCAAGGATCCTCTAATCCTTTTCATGGACATGTTGGTTGTATAAGGTTAGTTTTGATTTATAATTGTGGGTCTTGAGTGCTTGTGTAAATGATGATCATAACATTGTGTGCTTATGTGTCTGATTACATTTATGATGGTTGTTCAACTTAGTACCTTAATTACTATTAAACATTCTTCTATTGTGTGTGATTTCTTGATTTCTATCATGCATCTTTTATGTGGCTTATTATTATGATGCTTATTATTACATGCTTAATTTTTTTAATCTACTTAGCATGACATTTGTACACCAATTACCTTAGATTACATGTTTCATGTGTACTTAAAGGATAAAATATTTTATTATAAAAACATATCTTATCATGGTTACATGCTTTATAGGATGACATTTTATATATAAAACATTATGTGTATAACTCTTTATTTTGATATATGTGATACATAGGCTTCGTCCCTCACCTAAAAAGGAGGGATTTGATATTTAGGCCTTGATAGACATTTGTTTTAGTTTTTGGGTTAGATTGTATGATTCTAATTAAACAAAGAGGATAGATTAATACATAAATGAGCTACATATGAGGCATTTACATGACTATGATGAACAGTTGATAGATTTTATGATATTATGGGATATATTATATAGATCAAATTTAGTAGATTTACATATATATTATGGAATTCTATATCACTTTGAGGTATAAATGGATCAAATTTGGTACATGAATGTGTTTCATGCCAAAAAAAAATTATTTATAACAATGATGTGGATTTATTACACTACATAAAAACTTCAAAAATAAAATTAATATTATAAATCGATTCATTGTTTCAATTTACATATGAGTATGGTTTGTGGCTTCACCTTTGCATAATAACCCGATTTTGGATTCCACCAAAAGAGTTACGATGATATTTTGAGTAATGTAGTTGAGGTTTTACTTGCTTAGTTATCTCTTATCTTTATCCAATGGTGTTTGAGGTATTTATACTTCTCTACCTATGGTTTTATTAGTGGCATCTCCTTTGGGCATAGTCACCCCATACAAATGGAAGCTTTGTTTATATAACCACAAGTGTATTCATTTCTTGACTATGTCAATTTCAAATATTTCATATTTCAGATAGTTTATCAAGTGTGGGAATTTATTTCTACATGTTTCCTTAGGTTTTGCATCAAACAAGCTATAAATTTAGAGCATACCTGGAAACACCAAGTGTGGTACACATAGGTACCAAATTTATGTTTTATTAGTATAATCTATAAATTTCAATATTATACTAAAATGAGGTCATATGTAGATACATGAATTTTAATTAGTTACTTAGAAACATAAATTTTGACATAAATGAGTTGTGTGTACACATTTGACTCTTACACACCCTTTTTCCTATTTCTTTTTCTATATAATGTGTTATCCAACCTAATTTTCCTATCTCCCTAGTTTGTGCTATAATTCTCTAAAATCATAAGAATATTGTTGTCATATTTAGATCCTTGATTTTACTTCTCTAAACACTATTGGAAATAATCATATGTTTATGGTTACCATAAGCATCTATCTCTATTAGTATCATCCAAGAGCTTCTAGTGATTAGTTTTAAAATTAAATGTCTCCCTTGAGTCAGCCTATACACATTTTACATGTCAGTTATAGGGGGAAATATAGAGTCATCTATACATATAAATCAAGCCTAAGTTCTCACTCACTTTGAAATTACATTGAGATCTACTTGCATTTAGAGATATACTTGCACATCCTTGGGAAACTATTCAAAAATACATATACATCTAAAAACCCCTTTGAGGAGTAGTACTAAATCCAAGTCTTAACAAAAATCACAATGTCAAAGTTGCATGTTTTTAAGTATCAAAATCCAAAAACTTGCATTACATTCTAGTGGATCATAATTGATTACACACACATAGGTGAGAGAAGTCTGTGTATTTTGATACCTCTTTTAATTATTAGAATGTATAAAATTCTCAATCATTTATTTGAGAGTGGATGAGGCTATCCAACCCATACTTGACCCATTATTTCATGTCAAACTTGTGTCAAGAGTGAAGTTAGGGTTTCAATCCAAAGAGAGACAAAATTAGGATCTATGCACAAGACCAAGGAAAATTGAACATCCAAAATCCATCTACAAAGGTACGTTAAATTATATGTGGTAGAATAGACTAAAAATAATATATAAGAACAATATTGATAGGCATTGGATAATACAAGTTACCATAGGTGTCTGAGCTTTTTCCAGTAGTATCTTGGTGGGTTTTGACATTATTTTTCCTAATTTTAGTAGTCATAGAGCTATAAAATAGTCATTTAAAGGAATGTGACATAGGCAATGAGATAAATAGTAGATAATTTCCTTCTATTCCATCTTTCTTTTATCATTTCTATATTAGCTAAATGCAATCAATCTCTTTGTACATTCAAATTTGTATGGTAAATAATAAATTTTTTTGTAATATAAATTTCAATAGGTTTGGCCTATCTAGATCATTTAAATCCAAAATAAGTTTCAAAAATACTAATAAAACCATATATAGGATGAGCATCCTCAGTTATAGGAGTATAATAATTTATAGGATGATGTGCATTTTAAGTCATATGCACCTTAGGATTATTCTTAGTTTCTTTTGTCGCATGTTTCAGAAATGGATCCGAAAATATCTTAAGCTTTACATTAGGTTGTGCACCTAAATCATTAGTATTTTTGTTGACATCATTGGGATAAATAATGTTTTTTTTCAATTAAGTATTTTATCTTTCGTCTCAAATCCAATCATATATTATTTAAATGTCATTACATATATGTTAATTGAAATATGCATTAATATCAAACCCCTTAGGTTGTGCATTTGTCATATCAACCTCCATTGGTCGAGGGAGAGATATGAGGTTTCACTCAAGTAATTTTTTAAATACCATACAAGGAGGTTATGATAATCATGTTAATTTCCTCCATTGATAAGTGGAAAGGACAAGCCTATTAGTAGGTTATGAAACAATATTGACCATTTCTTAGCCTCATTTTCATTATTTTTACCTTTGTTTTTTTAATATGGTTTGCTTTGATACTTTTAATTAGAATATGTGGGAGGGTTGGCTCATATTTAACTTGTTCATGGAAATAAGCTTCACATCACAGTCTTTAACTGTATGTCACATGTCATAAAAATTTAGAAGCATTTGAGCATAATAGACTCATAGATAAGCAAAAGTAAGATTTTCTTGAATGTTTATTTATCTTCACTATTATTTTTAGAATTTTCCATTTTTTAAAGTAATTATTGTATCAAAGAACATAGTCACTAATTGATTCATCAAGTCCCTGCTTAAGTTTTGCAATTTAAGCATATAAGACCTTCTCACTAATTTTGATATAGATGTGAGTTAAGAGTTGGTCAATAAAAAGATTAAAAGAATGTACTGATTAAATAAGAAGGTCATAAAACCATATCAAGGTATTGTCTTCAAGGTTCATAGGAAATTAGTTCACTTTTACAATAAAATGGTGTAAGCTTAGGTGCAAGGAATATTGTAGGCAAGGGACAACTAGAAATATTTAGGAAAAAATGATTTTTTGATAATGATTGATATATTTTTTTTAAATGACTTCCTCTATGAGAATGTTGTTCCATTTTATAAACTTTGTCTTGAAGATATATCAATTTTTATACAAGTTCTTAAATGGTAGGCATATTAGATTCATTATAAATAGGTGTTGTCACAATATTTGTAAGCCCAAGAGGAATAAAAGTATGTTGTGTAGGGATATCTATATAAATATGAGCAATAAATTATGTTTACCTCATAATAGGTATATTATGTGTAGGCATGACATGTGTTGTCATAGATGTAGACCCATGAATTGTAACAATAAAAATGGTAGTTTGAACACCTATTATAGGATCTAAGCCTTTTAAAATTTGGGTTAGTATCTTCAAAATTTTCAACATGTTATTCCTCAGATGTGGCATCCTTGGCAAGATTATTTTTTTATCTCCAGTTACATGCAACAATGATTCAATTATGAGTCACTAAAAAAATGGTGGAGTGGAGCAAAGGAAACGGTAGAAATTTTGAAACTAGCCATGGCTGGGAGGGCCAAGAGAGTAAGGAAGGGGAAAAATATGAACCAAATCTAGATGAAAATGGGAATGCTTGGGCTCAAACTAGTCATAATAGAAGCTAGGAGTATGTTATTTATTTTTAGGTCAAACCTTGGACACTTCCCTCATGGGAATGGGGAAAGATGAGATGTCCCCTACACATGGCCTATCAGCCTTCGTGTCACTAAATCCACTACAAGAGATCCATGGTTTCAACCAAAAAGATGGACCTTTATGAGTTTTAATGGGATGGTAAAAAAACCATTGGTAGCTTATAGATTTGGTGATGGTCAGGCCAGCAAGATGGTATCAATTTTGATTGTGTTATAGGACATGACAATGGGCCTACCGTATTTGTTTCATCTTGCACTGGTCTTAAAGGAGCTCAATAGGGAAAGCATGCCCAAGGAGCTTAGTCTCACCACTAAATTGAGTCTCATTTACCAAAATTAGACTAATTGTGTGAAAGCTTTTTGGCTTTGGGATCATTACCAGTCCATTTTTATTGATCATGAGTCTGATGTGTTTGTGAGAAGAAGCATTGAAATGGAAGTCCCCATGAAGGGGGACTCAGAGTTATTTAACACCCATAGTTATAGATACGATGGAGGCCTTATTAATTATTTTTTTATGGGTTTCCCCTATGTTGCATTATTTTGGTATGCAGTTGGAACTGACGGGCCTCTAGAGGATGTAAGATATTTTATTATTCCTTTTGGAAAGACTAGCTTATTTCCTAGGACTCATTTTTGTTCATTTTTTTTAGGCTTGAGGATCTCATGGATAGGTTTTTGAGTAAAAATTTTACCTCTATTATGGGGTTTTAGATCATATAGGTTTTGAGGTAAACCAATATTGGGGTTGGTATTTTGGTAACTTCAATATTTTGTCTCTCCTAGATCTGGGAGACAATGGTTATGCCTCAAGATCCAGTTTGATTTATCCCATTAGGGATCTTGGTTTCATTCATGGAGTTATTTGGCCATTACCCTATTGGACTTTGATATGCTAGTTGTAAAGGATTGGCCCAGTTATTTAAAACCACTCTCATGGAAGGGGTTTGAATGCCCATTTTACACCCTCATGGATAGTTTGGTTCACTTGATCTAATCTTAAATTTATTTGTTTAGTTTTTGTTCCCTTTAGGGACCTTACCAGATTTCTCCCTATTTATTTGAATCATTCTTACTTTGGAACTATTGGATTCAATTTCAGGAAAATTTGGGTTCATTTGGTCTTTCTAAAAATGGTTGGTTTTGTTTTGAAGGATCTTTTGGGGAATCAATCCCCCTTGTGCCAAGGACTGAATTATTTAATCCATAGTTTCTTTGGTGTCTATGTTGGGATTTATATTCAATGGGGACCTTGAAGGTATTCTAGAGACCTAAACCTCCATCGATGTATAGGCTAGTTCTTGATCCAACTAAAATTGGTTTGTCTAGTCCTTGAGGGACCCTAAAGGTTCTTATTGAGACTTGGGCCTCTGGCTCCTTCTATCTAAGCTAATTTTTGGTCCAACTAAAACTGATTAGGTGTCACACTAGTCAAACACAATGATTACTAGTCATTATTGAGATCTGGGCCTCATGTTCCTTTAGTCTAGGGTGGTTTCCAGACCATCTAAAAATTGTTGTTCCAAGATAATGTGGTTAGGGATTTTATCACTATGTTATCTCCTTTGATTTCATTTTTGTGTCTTTTATCTATGATGATTATGTTTGGGGTTAAGTCCTTTGGGATGTTGAAGGTTTTTTGGAGACTTGGACCTCCTTTTGTGTCGAAGATGTTCTTGATCCAACAAAAATTGATTCATTAATCCCTTGGGGACCCTGATGGTATCCTAAGACCTGGGACTCTTTTAGTCCAGGTTGGTTTTTGGTCCAACCAAAACTAGCTAGGCACACACCAATAAAATGTGGTTGTTTTTATTTCTTCCTTTTTGGGCCCTTTCTGATCTTTCATTATTGTCTCCTCTTTTGGTAGGGTCCTTTCTGTTCTCTTGGTCAGCTATTTCTAACCAGGGGGAGACCTGGACCTCCTAATGTGTCTAGGCTAATACCCACACCAATCAAAGGTGGGATTATATATAATTTGAATGATTCTTCAATTATATGTGGATTCACTTCAAGATATCTTTTAAGTTCATATCGATCTATGTCATCAAAACAATCATCAAATTTATTATTATTATCTCTTTTATGAGCATGGATATCATAAGAATATTCCCTTATAATTATTTTATGGTTTCAGTTATGTAAATAAAAGGAAATCATAAATCAAATATCTAATTCTAACCCTAATATAGAATAATTTTGAAATCATAAAGAAGATTAAAACCCTAATTTAGTATTATACCTAGGGTTTTTGGTGCTCAACTCAAATGGGGCTAAAATAGTTTCTGTTTATTTTTTATCAAATGGGGCTAAAATAGTGTAAAACTATGCATAAACTAGATTATGTTAAATATAAAAATTAAGTACTAATTTAAATTGAAATAGATAATCTAGATATTGCACTTAATATATTTATAATTGAAATACAAGATGCTAGAAGTGTACATAGTTGATTCTAGTTATGCATTTCTCATAGAAGGTGCCCCTATGTCTGAAAATATTCAATACCTACATCGTCATCTACTTAGACCTAAAATAGAGGCTCAAAACCTCTCTAGACATGACCAATAATAGTCCAACACCTATAATAACTAGTACCATCCTATCTCTTCTAGTAGTTTCTTTGTGCATTGTGACATTATAAAACTCCAAAAAACCCTATACATGCACCTATAGTTAATTCATGTGTATGCTCACCTTCAATTCTATGTGTTAATCTTAATTTTCTTTCTCATTCATCCAAAACCTAGTTTTGATTTTGACTACAAGATATTTAAAAATAGGTTAATTTTTTAGCTTAGACAACCCTAACCAATCCCTGATGAATTGTTAAACACTACCTACATTCTAATATTTTGAAGAGGACTTAAACTATATGTAGTTCTCTCACTTAAGTGTGTGTAACATTGTGACCAATTTAGAACACAATGAAGTTTAGATTTTGACACTTGGAACTATGAAAATTTCACATTCATTTATTCATACATAGTTATAGGACTACTCCTTTGAGGGGTTTTTAGATTTGTATGCCTTTGTGACAATGTTTCAATAGAGTGTTAATTGATTCCTTAAGTAAGTTTGGACTTGCCAAGATGGGTATAACCTTATGATTGATTTGTATTTATAGCTGACTCTTTTTTATTTCTTGATATGACCATCCCATGAATCGTGTCTAGGATGACCTATTGGAGACTTCCCAATTTAAAAAATAGTTATTGAGTGTTCCTGGCCACTACTAGCAAATAAAATAACTTATTTTAAATGCATCTATCCAATTATTGCCAATATTATTATAGGGGTGAAAATTATTGATCTAAAATATGGAGAAGGTCTTTTTAGGATTCTAAATTTTTTTGTACAAACTAGGTTGATCATGAATAGGTGTACCCAGTTAATAGAGTTGGAAAAGATAACGTGTGGGTAGATAGATAGATGGAAAGTGTGGACAAGTTTCAAATGTATGTGCAATGTCTTAGTATGTCAAGATGTGCCTAATTTGATATTGTCAAAGTGTCTAATACTGAATTTAGATGTTTGTAAGACTCTTATGAGCCTTTTTTTGGGTCTTGTTTGCCTTAGATTTCTTCCCAAGAATGAATTAGAAAATATTGTCCATATTTTTCTCATGTTTTCTAAGTTTTATTTACCTCATTTTTTGGTTTAATTTTCAATTTGTTTATGAAGACTTTAACTAGACTCGCTCAAAGTCATCTTTTTTCAAACCCTTTTATATCATTTAAAATTAATTATAAAATATTATATATTGTAAATTGAGTCTATTTTGTTGTTTTACTTGGTTACACCTAATTAGACCTAATTTACAAATATAATGAATATATATATTTACTTTTTCAAACCATCTTATATCATTTATTATTAAGTATAAAATATTATTTATTCTAAATTGAGTCTAATTCATTGTTTTACTTGGTTAAACCTGATTAGACCTAATTTACAAATATTATTGATATATGTATTACTTTTTGATATAAAAACCACTTTCGCATCATACACATTGTAATAAAGAGATAAAAAAATTATTATGTACCATCCTTGAGAATCTCTCCACAACTCCGATAAAATATAATTTTATTATTATCTAAACAAAATTATATACACACATATATATATATATATATATATATATATTGTTTTAATAAAAAAATGGACAATCATGATGTGACGTGACCATTTGTCTATAATTACAATAACATAATTGTTTCAATAAAATATCTTAAATAAATGGTTTATATGAAGTTTGGAAATTGATGGTTTGTAATAGATTTTTAATACTTCAAACCGTATATTAAAATTAACAATTTAAATATACTTGTATGTATGTATATAATTGAAAAATATTAATACTTTTTAATTATATACATACATACATACAAAGTATAGTTAGTTTTTTTTATTATTATAAGTAATTTGATTGTAAATTATTTTGTAGTAAAGATTTTATGTTTTAAGAGTCCATACAAATCAATATTATATTTTTTGGCTTCTATTTATTTCTCGATTAATGGAAATAGCTAGCCATCAATTAATTTTGAATTGACAATAATATCACATATGTCTTCACACATATATCTTAAATGTTTTATCTAACATCACATACTAATTTTTATATTAAATTTTGAATTGATATTAACAACGTATATATCCTCATGTCTAATTTTGAATTGACGATAACATCACATATGTCCTCACGCTTGTATCTTAAATGTCTTATCTAACATCACATATAAATTTGTATATTTAGTTTTGAATCGACACTAACATCACATGTCCTTAAGACTAATTTTGAATTGACAGTAACATCACATATGTCTTCACACTTATATCTTAAATGTCTTATCTAACATCACATATTAATTTGTATATGCAATTTTGGATTGATACTAACATCACACATATCCTTATGTCTAATTTTGAATTGACAATAACATCACATATGCCCTCACACTTGTATCTTAAATATTTTATCTAACATCACATACTAATTTGTATATTAAATAGTGTATCTAACATCATATATAAATTTGTATTCTAAATGTCTTATCTAATATGTTTGGTTTAAGTGAAAGGAGGGGAAGGTTTAAATTTAGGAAGTGGAATGGGAGGGAAGGATGGCTTAGGTTGGAATTTTGGAATGGGTGAAAGTGGTTTGGATTTAAGTGTAGGAGGGAAAGTTGGTTTGGAGATAGGAGAAAGTGGTTTAATTTCATATTTTGGTTTTGGTGGAAATTTTAGGAGAGGTGGAAGTGGTTTTATTTTAGGTAGAGGGGGGAAGGATGGTTTGGAGATTGGGGGGAGTGGTTTAATTTTATATATAGGTTTGGGTGGGAATTTTGGGAGAGGTGGGAGTGGTTTATATTGAGACTTGGGTGGAATTTTTGGGAGAGGTGGGAGTGGTTTAAATTTAGGTTTGGGTGGGAATTTTGGGAGAGGCGGGAGTGGTTTTATTTTAGGGGGAGAGAAGATAGGCTTAGAGATGGGAGGTAATGGTTTATATTTAAGCTTAGGTTTAGGCTGAAGTTTTGGGAAAGGTGGAGGAATTGGTAGAAGTTTAATTTTGGGTGGAGGAGGGAGGTTTGGTTTTGGAGGGAGAGGTTTAAATTTGGGTGGAAGAGGAAAGCTTAGTTTTGGAGGAAGGGGTTTAGTTTTAGGTATAAGAGGAAGGCTTGGTTTTGGAGGGAGGAGTTTAATTTTGGGTGGAGGAGGAAGGCTTGGTTTTGGAGGGAGGGGTTTAATTTTAGGTATAAGAGGGAGATTTGGTTTTGGAAGAAGCGGTTTGATTTTGGGTATTGGAGGGAGTGGTTTAATTTTTGACTTTGGAGGAAATAGGTTTCCTTTGATAAATGGTAAGGATGGAAGCGGCCATAAGAACGCTGCAGGGCAGGAGCGCGAGGACAACCTCAAGTCGATAGAGGTGCCAAACATTGTTCTCTCTCCCACCTCTTTTTCCTTCAATATCAACTTGCTCGATACATCTCCATCTCCATCTAAACAAAGGGTTTGGGAATATCTACTTAGCAACCGAGCCTGGCACTCCTCCGCTTTGTGATTGACAAGATGGATTTTCACCCTGAATTCTCCGTTGTCTTCAATGCTTCCCACGCCACGCTTCTGCACATCTCCATTGCCGCTTCTGCACTCGATCCCCACCAGTGCACCTGCAAACATAACAATATATAAATGTCAATTCTCAAGACTCCCAACTCCCAACATGCAAAATTCAAACTCAAACGAGAAAGAGAAACCACCTCGGTATGTGAGATGCTTTTGCGAGCATTCATCGCATTTGACAACCCCAAACACGAACGCCGAATTTGCTGAATCCCCCGATGCAAACGCGGTTACGGCAAAAGCAAAAGCAAAAGCCAATGCTAATGCCAATGCTACGAGAGGAGAGCGCGTCCGCACCCTCATCCTGACAATCTGATAATCTGACAACTTGGGTGGAAGAGCAGATATTTAAAGGAAAATCTCGTTATCCATTGAAACTTGAAAGCTCCAGACACATGCAACAATTTGAAAGAGGGGGTCAGACGGCTGATGTGATCAGTAAATGCCCCAATAATTCTATGCTGTCGGTGCGTATTATTAATGCTATTCATCTGCATCTGCATGTTCAGGTGGCTTGATCACCGGTTGAATAAATTAGATGTTTCACCAGTAATGTGAAATGACGATTACGACCGTATATGTACAGCTATTGCAACGGATTCTCTGCGGTGCTGTCCGTGTTCCGACTTAGAAATGGAACATCTAAATAGCAAACACTAGAATTATAATAAGAATAGGGGTTTGTTTCTTGGTACTTGCCTGCTTTTTGAACATTAATCCAGAAAGTTACATATGAAGACGTCATAATACGGCTCCCGCACCGGTGCGTTAATACATGTCGGCTTCACGCTTTAAACTTGACAAGCACTCTTTTTAATTTCTCTATCAACTGTGTACAATAGGAGTTTAAATTTAACACCTCTATTTATAGATGTATTTTTGGGTTTTTCAAAGAGTAAAATATGATCAGACATTTTTAAAAATTGTATGCAATGAAATGACAAAATTTTGGTGAATTTTAAAATAAAAAATAAAAATTTGAGGAATTATAGTTTTATATATAGAAGTAGAAGGGCAATTAAATTGTGGTAAAAAATATGTTTTTCAATTAATAAAGCATGGTTTTTTTTAAAATCAGAGTTTTACTAATTTCAAAAGTATTGAAAATTATTTTTTTTTAAAAATCATTAAAAAAATATTAAAAATTTGTAATTTTTTTAAAAACATGTAATTTTTTTAAAAACATGATTTAAATGCATTCACGATTTATTAAGTTATATATATATATTTTTTAAAATCAATTAATTTTTATCATCATTTTTACAAAATTTCGTAAGTCAGAAGAATTTTCAAAAATACAAAACAAGAACTTCGAGAATTTCAGTGAGAGGTCCAAAGGTCCAAAATTTTCAATGACAAATTCGAGACTTTCTCTTGACATTCTAAATAAGTTGATTTTTTTTATCTATTCAAATTTAATTAAAAAATTAAAAAATTTAAAAATATCAATATACATGTTTCCTAACTCTAACCGTACGATTAAGATTAAGATTAGTTTTTTTTTTTTTTTTTTTAAATGTTAAAATTTAAACCTAACCTTAACCCTTATTAGGGTTAAGATTAGGATTACTTTAAAATAAAAATTAAACCTAACGTTGATAGGTTTAGGGTTAGTTTTTTTAATTATTTAATATGTTCAAATAATAAAAATTATAATCTATAAAAAATATTAATTTTTTTGGGCAATGAATTGATGTTGTTTTTTTAATATTAAATTATGTCACATTTAATATAATTTTTTTTAAAAATAACAATTTTTTTCAATGAATTTTTATTTTTTAACGTAAAATAATAAATATTTGTATATTAGACATTTTATGCTTTTACAGTCCATATAAATTGAACTTCTAGCTTATGGAAATAAACTATATTGTTTTTATTTGCCTCGACGTTTCTGGATCATCATCCATGATATTTTTATATTAAATCTTATTGTGTATATATTTAATACTAATGATTGAAGGAACGTAAAACGATGACTTGAAAAACAAAGCATCTCTAAAACACTTTCTTTTCTATTCTTCTATTTTTCTTTTTCTAGAATTTGTCATTCGACCATAAATCTAACGCAGGGGTCATAATGTCAAACAGATGTCATGTCTATGAGTTTTGAACTGCCCCTTATGAGTAGGGATTCCATTAAATAGGCCTGAGACATTTCACATGCCAATTTTTTCAATGTCACTATAATCTCATGTATCACTATGCTCTCATGTACATCTCTCTTCCATGTACTATCATTCTTCCACGTACCTTTGAGTATACAAGGAGGTGAGGTATATAGTAAGGTTTAGTATATCAAGAGAATTTCTCTTCTATACTAGTACTCTTCCACATACCTAAAGGTATATATGAAGGTGTATGCTATATTAGGTGGTTTCGCTATTGGAGATTAGGTATAACAAAAGGCGGGAGTGATAAGTTGGAGTGATAAGGGTTTCTTCTATGAGTGATAAGGAAAAACTAAACACCTTCAAAAAAATTCAATAACTAAATAAAAAAATTTATGCACACTGTAGATTTGATCATCATGCCACGTGAGAAAGATTTTGCATGAAACTACAACACCCTAGTCGATGACAATCCAAAAAGGATCAAATGAAAAAAATTTAGACATATATGCAATGGAAGCATATACTACTTCAAGTGGCATTTGATAAGACAATGAGGGCATGAAGTTGCACCTCGAACTAATATATGCTCTATAGATATCATCAATCAAGCTATAACAACATTCTAGACATATTCAAATTCAAAGGTCAAAAGGGCAAGAACATGTACAAATGTAAGTTCTAACTCTTCAGATGCAAGGGGTGATGAATATGTTGACATACCTAAGCCATCAAAAAAACATGAAAAAGGGAAAGAGAGGTCTAAAAGGACATCTAGATTAGTACCTCATGGGCCAAACACAGGTGGGGAAACATTCATGCCTTCTTAAGCCCTCACACTACCTCTAGAATGCAAATCACACTAAAAAGTGTATGTTAGAAATAAATTATGCACAAACAAGCAAAAAAGGCAATCTCTAACTTTTTGTACTCTTCTAGTTTGTCGTTTAATGTGGCCAAATCTCCATACTAAAAAATTATGGTGGATGCAATTTTAATTTCAAGTTCTGGGTTCATAGCCCCATCAATGAGGCTTTGAAGACAGATTTGTTGAAGGATGTCGTATAGGGTGAAATATATGTCTTTGTAGAACATCACAAGGAATGGGCACAATATGGATGCACTATCATGTCAGATGGATAGACACATAGAAGGAATCACACACTCATCAACTTCCTTGTATTGTGTGACAATGACATAGTATTTCTTAAGAGTGTCGATGCATCTAATCTAATAAAATTGGGTGAGACATTATTTCATTTATTTGATGAGGTTGTGATTGAGGTGAGGCCAAAAAATGTGGTCCAATTCATTAATGATAATGTTACTACTTACATGATCGTTGGAAGGCTTATTATAGACAAATATGCAACTATGTTTTGGATTTTAAATATTGTATATTATCTTGATTTAATCTTAGAGGACATAGGTGAAAGAGGTTTTACAAAAGACCCGCACAATCACAAATTTCACATACAATCACACAAGGGTTTTCAATATGATGCAAACATGTAAGATGCTAAGGAACTTTTTTCACCGAGGGTGACAAGGTTTGCAATCTACTTCCTTGCCTTGTAGACTATTTTCCAACATCAAATAAATTTGAAACAAATATTTATTTTAAATGAGGGAGTGGAATCTTCCTTTGTAAAACATATGGATGGTAGAATCATGAATGGCTCACCATCTTTTTGGGAAGAAATAGAGCAAATTGTGTTATTCTTTGAACCTCTATTTTAAGTTTCGAGACTTGTCAATGGAGATAAAACCCCCATGAGTTATTTGTATGAGACAATGGATAGAGCCAAAAAAGTTATTGTAGTCATATAAAATGTCAAAATTGGTAACTTGAGTGTGGCTTGTGACATCCAATTCATAGGTCCCTCTTACATGCTCTCATGAACCTTCTAGACACCTTTTTGCTTATTTCTAATCATTTGTAGACTTTTGAAACTTGATTCCAAGTCAACCAAGGTCCATTTCCCATGCTAATTCCATCCCTCATATCTCATACTTGTAGGACAAGAACATCCAACTTGGATTATAGCATAGAACCCTACGGCGTTCTAATTTAGTGCTCTTGTTCAATTGCATTTTGAGCTCAAATGTTTATTTCCTTCTGATGCAAATTTTTTATCTTATCGGTGAATACATTCAACCCATGACCGATAGATCCCTATAAAAACCCATTTAAAGTTCATTTAGAAAGAGGTTGAAAAATATTACAAAGCAAGCAAGAATACAAACAAAACCATTGAGGCAAATTTTCCTATGCTCTACAAATAATCATCTAATACAACGACAAGCATATCTAAATCTTCACACCAGTCCCTAATCACCTCAAGCACACGCAATTTAACATTTTTACATCGACATTACACTATTTCACAAAACATATTCAATGTGAAAACTACATATACATTGATACTTCTTCAGAGTATTGGTATGTAGATAGCATGCCCATATAAGAGATGTGGATAAATATTCAGTGTATATTACACACACAACCCCCCTTCTTTCTCAAGTTTTATCAAAACATAATGAAGTCTAGGGTTTGAAGATTAAATCAGATCTAAAAAAAAGTTTCATAGACTTTCAACAGTCGATATTTCATAAGCAGGCTCACATAGGGATAGTGAACAAAACTCAAAAAACTTAGGTCTTTGCAAATAGTTTATACAACAACGGTAGAAGAGGATAATAGCACTGAATCCTAGGATGTCTTATTTTGATGCTCCTATCATTTCATAAAATGAAAGTTAGAACCTGATTTGCGATATTGTCTTAGTCGTGTACAGCCAATATCTGACCCTGCAACAACCGTTTCAATTCATTTTAAGCTAAATTTTTTTTCATATTTATTACTATTTATAGAAAGGTTAAAAATATAAATAAATTATACAAATTAGTAGTTAAATTATTGTAATATTATCTATTGATTTAATCAACTCAGACTCTTAACTAAATTAGGAATAAGACTCTAATAGTCTTAAAATTGTTAAATTATTTTGCAAATGTGACTTACTTTGTTTGTGCATAAAAACTCTAGCAACCCTAGGGTAAATTTTTTTCTATTTTTTCTAATATTTTTTTAATTTTTTCCTTGCATATTTAAATTAAAAATTCACAATAATTTTTAAAATTCCACAATAATTTTTAAAAAAATCAATTTCTTCCAAACCCTAGTTGCATATACTAGGTCCATTTAAATTAGATTTTTTTCAATATTTTTTTAATTTTTTACCTGCATATTTAAATAAAAAATTTGCATTAATTTTTAAAATTTCATAGTAATTTTTAAAAATTACTTTCTTCCAAACCCTAGTTGCATATACTAGGTCCATTTAAATTAAAAAAAAATTAATATTTTTATAATTTTTTACTTGTATATTTAAATCATAAATTTGCATTAATTTTTAAAATTCTATAGCAATTTTAAAAAATTATTTTCTTCCAAAACCTAGTTGCATATACTAAGTCCCTTTACATCAAGAGTTTTTCCAAAAAAAAATTGATTTTTTTACCTACAGATTTAAATAAAAAATTCACATTAATTTTTAAATTTTTTTAGTAATTTAAAAAAATATATATCATTTTTTAAAACCCTAGTTGCATATACTAGGTCCCATTGCTTTTGATGTATCACCTTACATGTTTGTGAGCTTCATATCCTTTTATTGCATTCTCTAGTTTATTGTTGTTAGGACTTTATATTTTCTATATTTAGTACTTTCTTTTCATAGCACTTTACTTATTACAAATTATTACATAAAATTCAATCAATTTTTAATATGTTTTTCTACTTTAACAATAGTCCAGTGTACTAGTTTTGATGAAACTGATAAAAGGGAACTTCAAGAACTCTTAACTAAACACCTTGACATGAAAGATGATATGCTTAAAATACTATAAGAAGAGAAGTAAAAAATAGACAATGATCAATTCTCTCAAACTACAGAGCAACCAGTTGCAAATGACACTACGGGGGAAACTATGTCTCAACAAACCACTATAGTAGCCCAACCATCCTCTATGGCACCACTAGTTACGGCTAGTACATCTTTATCTTCTGATATGATAACCCTTATGAAAGAGATAAAATCTTTTCAATCCAAGGTGCTTCTAGACTAACACCGACCTTGGACTCTTTTGCTCTACTACATACACCATTAACACGTCATATTTCTTCTACACCCTTGCCAACAGGGTTTGTTCAACCTAAGCTCACTCTATATGATGGCAAGGGTGATCTAGAGACATATTTGAGAACTTTTCATGTGGCATACTTGGACTATATGCCAAATGATTGGCTATATTTTCATGAAGTCTAAAAGATTATGCTTTACAATAGTTTTATAATCTACTAAATCAATCGGTCAATGCATTCAATATTTTAGCCGACATGTTCCTAGCTCATTTTAGCATTAACATTGGTGATACGGTTTCTTATGCCCAAGTTGCACAACAGAAACAAAGGTCAAATGAGCATCTCATAGACTATATTCTTCAATATAAGACTATCTTAGATAAGATGACTAGCCCCATGGCTGATCAAGAGTTACAAGATCCCTTCAAATAAAGTCTTCTACCAGCTTTGCATGAATCAATTATGTTGAAAATATTTTCCTCCTTCACTAAGTTATATCATACACTAAAGGAAAGAGAAGTCAAATTAATTTCAATGGGCAAACTCAAGTACACAAATATATCATAAAAAATAAATAAAATTAATAGCAAAGTCACATACAAAGCTAAGGTCAATGATAACAAAAGTTAGATAGTCAATATGGCTTTAGATCCCCCTCAGTGAGTGGTTTTATCAACATCTCCTAGGTGAATCTTTACCAATCTCATAGTTTCTCCAGCCATAGTTTTACAATAGCTTTTAGAATGTAATATCATATCTCTCCCTCCTATTCAGGAACTTGATCCAATAAAGCCTCTTCCACAAAGATATGATCAGAATGAATTTTGTGACTTTTACAAGGCACCAAGCTACACAACAAATAGATGCATTAGTTTGAAACACAAGATACAGGAATTGATAAATGGCAGTTTTATTGATCTTGGCACTCTAGTTAAGCCTCTTCAAGAAAAATAAACATAGGACAAAGATTTTAAAATCTTCTTAGATCCTTTTTCACAACATTCTAAATAGGTGACATGGGACACATCAGGTATTCACCATGCATATCATGCACATCTACCATCATCTACATTTATGACACCTTCAGTTGAGTCACATATTTTGAGTAACATGATTGGCATGTAAAATTCCAAAGTTTGAGCTAAACTTTTGATCACCTTCTTAGATCAGGAGATAGTTAAGGATGATTCAGATTATCAGCACTCTCTATCAGATCTTACATTCATAATCATCTTATTCATAGTGTTCTCATAGATAATGGATCTAGTGTGAACATGTGCACTATGACATTATTTTAATATTTGAGATATCAAAGTAGGATATTACCCCAATGGACATAGTTATCTATAGATTCAGTGGGCACATATAGAGTTCATTGGGTGAGATTGTACTTACTCTATAGGTTGGTTCAACACACGTGGCCACACCATTTACTATTGTTCTTAGTGTAGGAGTCTTTGATATGCTGCTTGGTCGACCCTGGATTCAAAAACTTCAATCAGTACCTTCTACAATTCACAGATTCATGAAATGCATTCAGATTAATTTGATTGTTACATTTGGTGGAGTTCTATATGAGTTATCACTCCCCACTTCAGAGCCATATACTACTTTGCAGTCACCAGTTTCAATTTCTTCACCAATTTCAATTTCCCTACCAATTACAGTTCTTCATTCAATTTAGATTTAGACACAGTCAAGGCATCCATCACTAGCATAGAGAGTTCATACACTTCCATAGATGCCTCTTTTAGAGCAACCACAATTTCAAGATTCCAGACAATTTTTAGCTATAATGTTCACACCCAAGAGAGTATCATTAAAGTCTCATGTCTCTACACATAGAGCACATGTTCAAAGAGCTTCTCATACTACCAGATGCATTCCTAAGAACCCCATAATTACATCCACTTCTCATAGTTATAGGGGGACCCCAAAGTTGGTTTTTACTTCAAAGATTTCAGAGCATTTACAATAAATATAGCTTTCAGAGCCACAGTCTCAATCTTTCTATCGTGCTTTATGATCACACATGATCTCTTTCCTTGATATAAGACACCATGATAGGGAATCTCCCATGAGACTCATCAGTTAATATCATTTCTTTTCAATTAATTATACATAGTTTCTTTTCAATTACTTGTACATAGTCTCCTTATGATTGATTGTACAGAGATTATACTAAAAATACCAAAAACAATACAAGTCTCCTTATGACTGATTGTATAGAGATTATACTAAAAATACCAAAAACAATACAAAATTTTAAAATCCAAAAACATTCAAATATGTCAAACTATTTAAAAAAAATCAAATATTTCAAAAATACAAAAAACATTCAAATAACTCAAAATACCAAAAACATTTCAATTGTATGCATCATCCATGATTTACATTTCTACTACCATGCTAGACTTACATTTTGTTGTTCTATGCTATTGTTTGTTGATTTATCTACATTATCATGTTTCACTTGATCTTATTTGAGTGTGTGCAATGACTTCCATATCCTTGATTGCTTCACTCTACCTATTGAGGGGGAATTTTCTACATTTGAAGCATACATTGATATATCTACCCACTAGTAGTATCTTCTGCATGACTACACCATCTAGGTTATGTCATTCCTACATCACACACTTAGTTATCATGATGATGTACATTATTTACTAGCTTACCTAGATTACTCTATCGATACCCACTAGTATATAACACTTGTGTATTTTTTAGCATATACCTAGTCTTTTACTACATGTCTTGCATATTTTCACTTCTTGCTTTGATTAATTAGATGTGATTGTATTTACATGTTTTTCTTTCTTACTGTGCATAGCTAGATATGATTGCATTTCTCAGTTCATGTTCTATGTTTTGTCTATGCCTTAGGACATTTACCAATGTCTTTTACTTGTACTCTTCTATGTGCACGTGGCCCTTGTACTAACCTTTATTATTTCATTTTTATGTGTATATGGTATTTGAACATGCCTTGTATACTTTATTTCTAATTTGAGTAACATGTGCCCATGTCCCTTGTTTGCTTGGCCCCTTGGCCACTTTTGTATGCTTCTTGCTTCTTGCCTTGTGTGTTTGTTTGCTTATTTACTTATCAATTATTTGCAATGCCATGATCCACATCATGCATTCTCTTACTTTATTGGATGTCATGATGGAAATCATACTTCATCCCTCCTTGACAACTAAGAACTAATAACTAACCAGACTTCTAGTTCTAGTTCACTATATTGCACATGCTATTACATTGTTATATCTATCTAAGTGTACCCCTATTGATCTAATAATTTATCATACAAGAAATGCTATATCTTGATATATCTTGTCAATTATTATTGTTATATCATGTATTTTCATGACATAACACATTTATAGGGATCTTTCTTCTGAGGATAGTCATTACAGGGTCTTTATTCCTACCTTGAGAAGAGGGGGCAACAAACATGGGTTTTGTCATAGAGATCAGAGCTTTTATCAATCAAAAAATTAGTTTTTAGAACACCCAGAATAGTATTTAGACTTCAAATAAGGTAGAACAGACTAGATAGACAGTGATATTTACATAACAATCATCAAAATTAGCACAATAAAAAATCACCAAGTTTGGACTACAACACCGGACAATAGGGTGTCCTATCTCGCTGCTCTTATCCAAATAACAAAAAATACAAATTTTCTATAAATAGATAGAAAAATAAGTACAGTTATAGTTTTGTCAGTAATATTTTAGTCCAGAATCAATTGTTTTAATATAGTTTTTTCACAGAATCTAGATATAGGGGGCATCATGTGCAACATGATGACTCTCGCTTCCAATTTAAAATATGATAGTTGGTATAACTTCTAGATTAAAATCCATGTTACAGACACTAGTGATTGGGGGTAATGTGCACAACATATTTGACTTCTTTTCTTTCCAGTTTTAGTATATAACCCAAATATTCTTAGTAGATACATGTCTTATTTCATCTGTAAGTGGTTGGCATCATTCTTGAGTGGCTTCCACATAAACATTTTGCCTAGTTTCATATTGGCTTTCACACAAGCCTAATCTCCACCTTTTTTGGGTGGCCAAAAGTGGCCTAATTTTCATCACATATTCATCTATCCATGCCATATTGTTAAATTACAAGACATTCATGGGCTTTAGGAGCCATCTCATATGACACACATTTCATACCAATATCAATTCATAGCTTCACTTTACAGGGCAACAATGGAGCCAAAGGACTAGATAGCCTTTGAATTCTTGAGCCATCTACTCAGAGAGATTGAACACACAATCCAAACATCAATTAACACATGCATGATCACATAGCTTCACTTAGTAGGCGATGATGGAGCCAAAGGGTCAGCATTTGCATTCTTGAGCCACTCTTGGGGAATTAAACATTCAACGCCATTCATAATATTACTCTTGATGCAACATCATTCAACACATAACCAGTATCACTCATTATCACAAGTTTTATATTAGTTCATGTACCAAGTGAGTTGTATTCGTTCCTTTCTCTTTAGCTCTCTTTTACCCAACTTTTGTACATTTTTATTTTAGATATAGTGTGTCTAATAAGAACTGATTTACTCTTAATTTTATTTTGCAGATTTATACTTCACAATGTGCTCTCTTTACACATGCCTAATATCACACAACTTCATAAGCTTCATCCTTGTATGTAAGTTCATGTACACTTTCTAATTTTCCTTTATCCTAGTATTTCACTTTGCTACATCACTAAAATAAAGGTAGGGCAAATGTAGTCATATAAAATGTTAAAATTAGTAGTTTGAGTGTGGCTTGTGACATCTAACCTATAGGTCCCTCTTGCATACTCTCATGACCCTTCTAGACATATTTTTACTTATTCCTAGTCATTTTTAGACTTTTGAAACTAGATTCCAACTTAGTCACGTTGCATTTCCCATGCTAATTCCATCCCCCAATGTCTCATACCTGTAGGATAGGAATGCCCAACTTGGACTATAGAACCAAACCCTAGGGTGTCCTATTTTGGCACTCCTATCTAATTGTATTTTGAGCTCCAATGATTATTTGGTTTGAGTTATTATCTTTCATATTGTCGGCCTAATGTGAGTACATTCGACCCATGACCAATAGATCTCTATAAAAATTCATTTAGAAGGAGGTTGGCAAATATTACAAAATAAGAAAGAATACAAGCAAAACTATTTAGGCAAATTTCCCTATTCTCTGCATACAACCATATAATATAGCTACAAGCATATATAAATCCTCACACCAGTCCCTAACCACCTCAAGCACACCCAGTTTAGCATTTTTACATCGGTATTACATTATTTCACAAAACACATTCAATGCGATAACTACACATGGCTTGATCTCTCTTTGAAGTATTGGTATGTAGGTAGCGTGCCCACACAAGGGGTGTGGATACATGTTTAGTGTATCTTACACACAAGAATCCCCCCTTATTTCTCAACTTTTATCAAAGCACAATGAAATCTAGGGTTTGAAGAGTAAATCAACTCTATAAAGAGTTCCATAAACTTTCAATAGTTAAGATTTCATATGTAGGCTCATACATGGACAACAAATAAAACAAAGAAAATCAATTCTCTAAAAGTAGTTTGGATAACAATGACAAAAGAGGAAAATAATGCTAGACTCTAGGGTGTCTTATTTCGAGGCTCTTGTTCTTTCCTAAAATGAAAGTCAGAATATGATTTGCCACACTATCCTAGTCTTGTACAACTAATATCAGACCTTGAAATAGTCTTTTCAATTTATTTTAAGTTAAGTTATATTTTCTCCATAAATATTGCTATTTATAAAAAGGTCAAAAATATAAATAAATTATATAAATCAATAGTTAAATTATTGTAATATTATTTATTGATTTAGTCAATTCATACCCTTAATTAAATTAAGAATAAGACTCCAATATTCTCAAAATTGTTAAATCAGCTATTAAGGGAAGATTGGAGAATAATGAGGCCAAATAAATGTCACTATGGAAGATAGTTGATGACATATGAAATTGACAAATGCATTCTCCCCTCCATGTAGCTAGATACTTATTCAATCCAAAATTGTTCTACAATGCCTCATTTCAAGACCATGTACAAGTCATAGAGGGCCCTTTTAAGTGCATGGAGATAATGTTTCCTATTTAGTAAGACTTTGAAGAAGTTATGGAAATATTGCCGATGTACAAGCAAACAAGGGGTTTATTCTCTAGTAAGGCATCCATCACAAGAAGGAAAATCTTCCAACTAGGTAGACATAAAATTTACATATGTACAATTAAAGTGTTAAATTTTTACTAGATTGTGTAACTGCATGTTAAAATGTTGACAAAATCTATTTATGCAACACAATGGTGGAAATTCTTTGGTAAAGAAACCAAACACCTTAAAAGGATGATAATACACATTTTGAGCCAGCCATATAGTTCATCTACTTGCAAGTATTATTAGAGTGTGTTCGAGCATATATACTCAAAAAAATGCAATCAAATCACTTAAGAATGGATGAATGATTTGTTATTTATCCACCACAATCTTTGTCTGAAGATGAAAAGAGTTCAAAGTTAATAAACGTTGTATTTCTAATTCTCAATTCATATAAAAAGCTGATTTATATTATTGTAAAATGTTATTCACATAAGTCACTAATATATGCATTGTATTTTATAATGTTAGGTACCATCAAGGAAGATCATCTGATCGATCTTGATGAGATCAATCCAGATTCTAAATGGCTTGAAAAAAATTAAGAGCCTCTTTTTGAATATTTTGACTTTGACGTCATGAATGACACTAGATTCGACACTGAAGTCATCTCTCCAATTAGGAGAGGCAAGAAACCTAAAGAGATGTTAAAGAGTAGACCTACTGATCCAAAGTCTACATGTTGCCATTTTATCCCTCCCTTTTTTTATTCCCTTGTAAATGATAATAGTATGCATTTTAAAATCTAAATGTAATGAAATTCAAATATTTCAAAAAAGTAATGAAAGAAAATAGTTGATTGGTTTTGGTGACGTACAATCTCATTTATCTTCTCATAATTCATATCTATTCTCTTAGTCTATGCAATTGAAATGCCTAATATGTAACTCTATGTAATGGAAATGCATTTAAATTTTAAAAAGAACATTTTTTTCCACATTTTTTGGCAGTTTTAAGTTTTTCCAATTTTTTTTTGCTTTAACTTATCTATCAGTTGTACTTGTATGATAGTGGCATAAATTTAACTTCTTTATAGACATGTTTTAGGTTTATAATAGTAAAATATGATGGACATTTTTAAAAATTGTATGGAATGAAATGGAGAAAATTTTGATGAACTTTTTAAAATTTATTTAATTTATTTTTGGAAGGATTATAGTTATATATGTATGATGGTCATTTAACATTGCCTTCAAACCTTAATTAAGTTTATCTTTAAAAAGAAGCATAAAAGTTTTATCAAACGTCAAGTGCTTATCTTCTTGTATCACACTGTTGCATCTTTCTCCAGGTAGATGTCTACCAGGTGATTGGCTACTCTGATACCAGATGATAGAAACAAAAAGCTTTGAATGATTTTATTCAACATGGTGAAGCGTATAAATATAATATAGAAAATGGTTAGTACAACCGTAAACCTCCACTATACAAAAAATTATTTACAAGACGTTATGATAATGCTACCTAATAGACACTAATAAAATAATTAATATATAACTAAAGACTATGCTAACATTCCCATTTTTATTACATTGTTTTAATAAATGTACCTTCAAAATGGATCATATTTCACCTTGCCAAGTGACTTGGTGAATATATCTTCTATTTATGAATCTGTTGGGTAGTACTAGAGTTGAATGTGGTGGTTCAAGACTTGTCATCGAATATAGTGGCATTGAACCTCAATGTGTTTTGTCCTCTCATGAAATACTAGATTCTTGACAACCTTTAACACACCCTAATTATCACAAAAAAGGGTTGGTGGCTGATCTTTAGGATTGTCTATGTGAGAAATAATGCGATGTAACCAAATCACCTCGTACCTAGCTCCTCATGCATCATGGTATTTTGCCTTTGTGGATGAGAGAGTAAATATAGATTGCTTCTTACTTATCCATGAAATTGGTCCTGATCCGAGATGAAAAATACACCATGAGGTTGATTTCCTGTCATCAAAAGATCTAACATAGTTTGAGTCTGTGTATCCCTATATGAATATATTTGAGTTCTTGTATTTCAGACCATAATCAACTATACCTCGCACATATCTCAAAACATGCTTTGATGTAACCCAATGACATTTATTTGGCTCTTGCATGAATCTTGAAAGATAGATGACAAAAAAACATATGTTTGATATGGTATAAGTCAAGTAAATGAGACTCCCAACAAGCTTCCTGTAGTAAGTTTCATCTACTTGAGGTGACTCCTAAAAATGAGATAGTTGCAAACCTTTCTCAATCAGAGTTAACATTTGTTTACAATCTGTCATCCTATATTTCTCTAGGAATGTCTTGTCATATTTCATTTGTGAGATAAAAATATGTTTCTACTTTTGCCATATTTCCAAGCCAAGACAATAATTAAGTAGCCCCAAATCTATCATGTCGAAAGATTTCTTCAATTCATTCTTTACTTCTTCAACAAGATCATCTGAACTTCTTACGATCATAATATCATCCACATATAAAACAAGAATGACAATCTTTGTGCCTACCTTCTTGATATCCAAATTTATATTTGAGGGGCTATGAATGAATCTATGCTACAATAGATGATCATCAATCTTAATGTATCATGCTCTTGGTGCTTGCTTAAGTCTATAAAGTGACTTAATTAGATGACATACTTTATGTGGATGTTGTTCATCAATGAATCCTTCTCTTTGGGTCACATACACTTCTTCTTTGAGATCACCATTCAAAAATTCACGTTTCATGTTCATTTGCTGAAACTTCCACCCCTTTTGTGTTGTGAGTGTGCAAATAAATATGATGGTCTTGATCTTCACAATGGGTGTAAAGGTCTCCTCATAGTCAATTCCTTCTTGCTCAACATATCCCTTTGCAACAAGTCATGCTTTATATTTGTTTATAGATCTATTTACCTTGTACTTTGTCTTGAAAATCTACTTGCAACTAATGGATTTCTTTACTATAGGTAGATAGACAAGTTCCTACATCCCATTTTTGATGAGGGCATCATATTCAACATCCATGGCCTTCTTCCACTAAGGTTGACATAAATCCTCTCAAATTGTCTCTAGTTTGGTGCTATCAACTACTGAACTCATCAAAGTGAGATTAACTTCTTATCTTACCTATCTTCTGATCTGAACTCCTGATGAAGTATTTATATTAGAGTTCAAGTGGGAGTCCTTGATGGTGCTCTCTACCCATTTTGGATGTTGATGATGTTGATTTGATGAATAATTATCTTCCAAATTTACAAGATCAATGGACAACTCTCCTTTCAACTCATCTTCTTTGTGAGAAGCTTATTCATTCTCATCATCTAATTATGGGAACAGTCTATGCAAGGTGGTATGATCTAACTCCTTATATGGTAATGAATCGAATGATGACTCATCACAAAATATATCTTGAATTTCATATATCTTTTATCTTAAGATCCATGAGATAATATGCTTTTAAGGTAGTACTATACCCCAATAGAAGACACTGGAGTATCTTTGGTTCGATCTTCTTCCTCTTTTTAGTAGGGATATGCATATAAGATGTAAAACCAAATACTCTAAGATGAGAACTCAAAGGTTTATGACCATTCCATACCTCTTCTAGTGTCTTGTCATGCAATATATTTGTAAGTGCCCTATTGAGAAGATATACAATCATCTAAACTATTTCTACCCAAAATGGTGCGTCCAACTTCACAATGGAAAGCATATAACAAACCATCTCCATGACTAAATGATTGCATTGCTCTACTATTTCATTTTGTTGTGGTATATAAGGAGCAATTAGGTGTTGTTTGATGCCATGTTGCTTCAAAAATGCCAATAATTATTTTGATGTGAATTCCCCCCCTCGATCTGAGTGGATGATTTGAAGTGACCTCCCCAATTGGGTGACAACAAGCTGGTAGAAGACCTTAAAATGAGTTAAGGCTTCACTCTTCTTTTCTATAAAGTATACCCATGTCTTGTGAGATAAATCATCCATGAACGACTAAAAGTATTTGAATCCTTGGAAAGAAGCAGACAAGGGTCCCCACAGATTGATGTGTACCACATAGAGATGATCCTTGGCTTGTGAGGAACTCGACTTGAATGGAACCCTATGTTGTTTTATGGTAAGGTATCTAGGGCATATAGGCAATGAATGAGACAACTGAGGAAATACACGGACCATGGCCTTAGAGTTTAACTAGTACAAAGAACCAACATAAAGGTGCCCATATTGATAATGCTACAACGTTGTAGATTCTACTGTAGAGGTAGAGAGAGCAACAACATTGGATGAAAATGCATTTAGGGCAAATAATTGATCCTTCAAGAAAGCTCTATCAATTACTTTACCATCCCATGAGAGGAGATATAATTTCATGCCATTCTTGATCATGAATTCTACCTTAACCTTATGATTCAAGAGCTGACTTACAAACAAGAGATTTGTTATCAAGCCAGGGACATACAATACCTTTGTGAGAGTACAAGTTTATGTCCTAAGGGGAATGGTGATAGTGCCAATTCCTTCTAAAACATACTCTTTGTCATATGTAATTTGAGCTTGATCTCCAGTGAGGTGAGTTTTTAGTGACTCAAATAGTTCCTTGCATCTTGTCATATGCTTGCTAACACCAAAGTCGATCAATTAAACTTTGCTCACGTGTGATGAGGTTTGGGAGCCAAGAATAATGTCATTATGTGCATTGCTACATTCTGCTTTTTTAGGAACTTCCTCTTCAGATTCATCATCCTATTGATGTTGTGCCATTACATGTCCATGCTACTTCCATCATTGAAGACGTCTCTTAGATTTATGTGACTCATCTCTTCCAGATGTGCTCTCTTGATGTTGTGCCATTACATGTCCATGCTACTTCCATCATTGAAGGCATCTCTTAGATTTATGTGACTCATCTCTTCCAAATGTGACACCATCTTTTTGCCTTTTCATCTTTTTGCTATTATGTCTACTCTGGTGGTTTTTTTGAGAATTTTGGACCACATTGCTTGGAGATCAGGGCTTTATCCTCAAACTCTTCTTACACAAATTGGATGGTTTCTTCTTGTTGAAGGAGATTCACTAGTTCTTTGAAAGACACTACTTTCTTTGTGATGTTCAGTGTCATGACGAATGCGCAAAATTGAGATGGGAGAGCTCTCAATGTGATCGGAACCAATAGCTTGTCCTTGATATTTTCTCCAAACACAATCAATTCGACTCGTAGTTTTGCTACCTGGCATAAGAATTCCCCAACTTTCTTGCCTTCTTTCATACTAAGAGTATGAAGCATTGACTGGAGATGGAGTATCTTCATCTGATTCTTCGCCTTGTATATGATGGACAAAATGTCCCAAGCTTCTTTTGATGTTGATGCATCTTGAATATGAGGTTGAACCTCGTCGGTGACACTAAGTGTGATCAACACGAGGGCTTTTGCATATGACTTATTGTATTTTGTTCACTCATCAATTCTGGCAGTATGGGTAACCACACCAGTGACAATGCCCCATAATTATTCGAATTGAAGAATCATTTACATCTTCATCTTCCATGTAGTGGAATTCGGCCCTTTGAGGAGTTGGGCATTAGACAATAGTAGTTTGGGTAGAGACATATTTGATTTTTTTAAATTTATTTGTACAAGTTTTCACAATTAAAATAGTATTTATTGTTTCAAAAATTATTTTATGTACAAACAAGTGTACCTTTTTTTTAAGAACAAAAAGTCGCATGTAAATGGGTTAGGTATGCTTGTGCAGTCAGGCACAAATGCTTGTGTGGGCATTTTTCTTCGCATTCATCATCTACATCGTAGCCTTCGTCGAGCTTTGTGATAATTTTCCGTGCGTGGCACTTCACATCAAACAAAAAATAGTCGAGCAACCCTTGGCAAATTAGTTCATCCAATTGAATATTCCCAATATTTTGGAGTGTTGGTGTTAAGCCACACTCGGACCGAAGATGGACTGGTCCAAGAGGGGCCAGTAGCTCAGTGGTAGAGCACTGCAGCAACATATGGAAGGTCCTAGGTTCGAGTCCTAGCTGGTCCATGTCTCAACATGGTATCAAAGCTAGGGCCAGGCTAGGAACCCCATGCACACGAGAGGTGTGGCTTAAGGGGGGGGTGTTGGTGTTAAGCCACACTCGGACCGAAGATGGACTGATCCAAGAGGGACTAGTAGCTTAGTGGTAGAGCACTCCAGCAGCGTATGGAAGGTCTTAGGTTCGAGTCCTAGCTGGTCCATGTCTCAACATGGAAGGCATCTTGCAGAGCATAGTAAAATCTGATGGCAGAATTCATTCAGATTTCCTTCTTTCCTTCTTTGCTTGCTTCTCTTGTTCGTTTATACCAGATGAATTACTCAAATCAATATTTATGCTTTCAAAATCTATATAAAAAACATGTACCTTATTGAAATGCAGCCTTCTACTTTCTCTATGCTTTCCTTTGCTTCAGGTTCATCAAATGCTTCCAGATGTCGACACTTCCCTTATGCTTGGCATTGCACTTACGGTGGAGATGGCTCGTTGCACTTTCTCCCAGGTGACTTCTCACGACTCTGATCAGGTATTGCAGGTAGCCGCATGCTGCACAGAAATATGCAGGTCACATTTTGCTTCAGGTTTCGCTTCCTTGCTCAGCTTCCACGCTTTGGAATGCTTCTACAGGCTTCGATCCTTCCTTCTGCTGCACGTCGACCAGATGAAGACAAAAGGCTCTTCCTTCACCGCTTTCTCCTTACGGGCTGCTTATCTTCTTGTATTGCTCTGCTACGTCTTTCTCCAAGCAGGCGTCTCCCAGGCAATTGGCTGCTCTGATACAGATGATAAAAGCTTTGAATGATTTTATTCAAACATGGTGAAGCGTTATAATATAATACAGAAAAGGGTTGATACAACTGTAAACCTCCACCTATAAGATAACTGTTTACAAGACGTTATGATAACGCTACATATATGTATGTATATAAAATATTTATTTTTGTTTCTTTAAAAATAAGTTCTTAATTTTTGAAGGACAATATTGAACGGAAAACTGTCATTAAAAAAAATTCAAATAAGATTGAATGTTAAATTTAAACCTGTATAGAATGATCAAATTTTAATTACTCTCAAGAACCACAAAAAATATGAGTTCAATTAGATAAGAAAACGTGGGGTGAAAGGTAATTTATTGAAGGCTAACACTTTTATTTCGCTGTAAAAAAATTCAAAATTATATGGTTGATTTTTGTATGATTTTAACTTGTGACTTATTTTAATATATACGAGTAAAAATCTTACAAAAAAATTAAGATGGAGTTAATATAAGAGAAGTGCAGAGGGAGGTAGACAACAAAACTCTTTAGAAGAAAGAGAAATGCAAAAAAATCAAGTTGAAGTTGGTTCAATAGAGAAGCAAAATGAGGTAAGAGAGCTGAAAACAAGCGGGAAAAATATAGAACCTCAAAAGAATGAAGTAGTGATTGGCCATGAAGCTTCCCTTATGTGTTCCACTCCAATCAGTATTGAGGGTGTTTTGTGTGATCCATTCAAAACCTAGGCTTGCCCTGTGGTTTGGGGCTTTAATAGTCCTTCCTTGCAAAAAAACAATAGTTAAAGGTGAAGACTAATGAAAAAGACAGGGAAATCACTTGTTCTTCAAAAAAATTAATGGTTTATTTGGGTTTGATGTTTTGGCCAGTCCAAGTTGTATCCTTTTGGCATGTCTTTAGTTGTTGGTTTTTGTTTCCTCAACTTCTTTTTTTTTTATACGGCTTAGTGTGTGGGTTTTGTGGCATGCTCTTATACTAGTTTATTTTGTGAATAGTTTACAATATTTATTTGAAATTAATATAGCTCTATTTCATTAAAAAAAACTAAGGTTTATAAGACAATTTTACAACTTACTAATATTTTATATTATAAAAATTTATAGTTTGTTGAAATTAGTGGCTTTAATATATGGTCTAAAGCACAAAAAACATGCTATAGAGAATAAATCTATAGTGTAGAAGTAATCTATTATAGTTAGAGGAATAGAAGACAAACATTGGGAAAGGACCTCACAAGATGGAAATGGAGGTGTTAATGTAGTTATTAAAATATAGTATTAAATAATTAACAATGCCACTTTTGACCTACCTTCACTATTCATTACTTGTGTGCACATATATGTATCTTATTCGTAATTCTCTCACATCCACATGTTTGTTATGAGTTCAAACCTCCCATTTGTTGCCAATCACTTGAAGGTTCCTCGAAGTCTATGTCAAACCAACTAAATATTTTACCTAAACATCTTCAGATCATCATATTTACATTCATGTCTCCTAGACATAAACATCAAAGTCATACAATTTTGTTAACTAAATCATCTTGAAGGTGATTTTATTGTCCCTCACCTAGTAACAAATATTTTGAAATCTAATCAATCCCTATAGGCCAACCCATTTTATTAGCATGTCAGCAGGGTGAGAAATTACCCAAATAGACTGATATAAATATAAATCAAGGTCAATCTTATTATTCATCTATCATCCATCTGGGAATCATATGGTACACATCTATACACAACTACACATTGGGAATAACTACCCTATTTTTCGTATTTGAAAAAATTGGTCACTAGGAGTAGTCATCAACCAAGTCTGAAACACACTAATCAAAGTCAAGATTGAACATTATTTTAAAATTTTAATTACTCTCATGAGCAACAAACAATATGAATTCAATTAGATAAATAAATGTGGGGTGAAAGGTAACCTAGGGCAAGGATTTCAAATTAACCATCCTTATAAATTTAAAATTTATTGAAGGCTAACACTTTCATTTTGTTGTAGAATATTTCAAAATTATATGATTGATTTTTGTAAGATTTTAACTCGTGAATTACTTTAATACATATGAGTAAAAATATTACAAAGAATCAAGCTAAAGTTAGCTCAAGAGAAGTGCAGAGGGAGGTAGCACAATAGATCTCTTTGGAAGAAAGAGAAATGCAAAAAATCAAGTTGAAGTTGGTTCGAGAGAGAAGTAAAATGAGGTAAGATGGCTGAAAACAAGCAAGAAAAATGTAAAACCTCAAAATAATGAAGAAGTGATTGGCCATAGGCTTCCTTTATGTGTTCCGCTCCAATCAATATTGAGAGTGTTTTGTGTGATCCATTCAAAACCTAGGCTTGCCTTGTGATTTGGGGCTTTAATAGTCCTTCCTTACAAAACAATAATAGTTAAAGGTGAATACCAATGAAGAAGACATGAAAATCACTCATTCATTAAAAAAACAATGTTTGTTTGGGTTTGATGTTTTGGCTAGCCCAAGTTGTAGCCTTTTGGCATGTCTCTAGATATTTGGTTTTTGTTTCCTCAACTCTTTTTTTAAACAGATCAGTGTGTTATCTTTGTGGCATGCTCTCATACTATTTTTTTTTGAATAGTCTATAATATTTATTTGAAAGTAATATAGATCTATTTCATTAAATAAAACTAAGGTTTATAAGAAAATTTTAAACTTAATAAATTTTTATGCTATAAAAATTTACAACTTATTGAAACTAGTGGCTTGAAAATATGGTCTAAAATACAAAAAACATGTTGTAGAGCATCAATTTATAGTGCTTAAGTAAACTATTATGGTTAGAGGAACAAGAAGACCAACATTGGGAAAGGACCTCACAAGATGGAAATGGGGGTGTTAATGCAGATATTAAAATATGGTATTAAATAATTGACAATGCCACTTTTAACCTACCTTCATCATTCATTACTTGTGTGCACATATATGTATCATTTTCAAAATTATCTCACATCTGCATGTTTGTTATCATTTTGAACCTCCCATTTTGTTGCCAGTCACTTAAAGATTCCTCTCAATCTATGTCAAACCAGCTAAACATTTTACCTAGACATTTTTCAGATCAACATATTTGCATTCATGTCTCTTGGACATAAACATCAAGGTCATAAAATTTTGGTAATGAAAACATCTTGAGGGTGACTTTATTGCCCCTCACCTAGTAACAAATATTTTGAAAACCAATCAATCCCTGTCGGACAACCCATTTTCTTAACATGTAAACGGGGTGAGAAATGACCCAAATGGACTCATATAAACACAAATCAATGTCAATATTATTATCTATCTAACATCCATCTATAAATTCTATGGTACACATCTATACACTACTACACATTGAGAAAAATTGCCCTACTCTTCTCATTTAAAAAAATCATTCACTAGGAACAGTCATCAACCAAGTCTGAAACACACTAAGCAAAGTCAAGAGTGAACATTATTTTCAAATTTTAATTACTCTCAAGAACAACAAAAAATACGAATTCAATTATATAAACAAACGTGGGCTGAAAGGTAACCTAGGGCAAGGATTTCAAATTAACCATCCTTATCAATTTAAAATTTGTTGAAGGCCAACTCTTTTATTTTATTGTAAAACAATTCAAAATTATATGGTTATTTTTTGTAGGATTTTAACTCATGACTTTAATACACACAAGTAAAACTATTACAAAAATAAACACTATAATTTAAAAAAAATCATGAAATCCTTCAACTACCTAACTTATAATTAGTTGTTTTTAATAAAAAAATATTATTTTCAAAATAAATTTAATTAAACAAATCTATGGATATGATTGGAAGAATTTTGTGTTGCTTCATTTATAAATCTTCTAAGCCAAAAGACAATTTTACATGTGCTAGAATTTGCGTCAAAGTAGATTTAAAAAAAAATCTATTTGAATCCATTGAGTTAAATTTATTAAATTTATATTGATGGTCATATATGAAGGGGCTTGACTATGCCCAATTACCCTTCAAATATAATAAATGCCATGGGTATGGCCACTTTGTTAAGGACTACAAAAAAGAATAAAATGTGATTCATGCACCCCAAAACACTCAAGATAATTTCATTACAACTATAAATATTCCAACAAAAGGAATGGTCAACAAAACTCGGGTATCAAACAAAGTCAAACAAATATTGTTTCAAACATGTTTGAAATATTATAATCAAGTAATTAGATCTATTTAGAAGTATAAATGCAAAATCAAGCCAAAGTCAACTCAATATAAGTGCAGAGGGAGGTATGACAATGAAGCTCTTTGGAAGAAATAGATATGTAAAAAATCAAGATGAAGTTGGTTTGAGAAAAGTAAAATGAGGTAAGATAGCTGAAAACAAATGGGAAAAATATAGAACCTCAAAAGAATGAATAAATGATTAGACATGAGGCTTCCCTTATGTGTTATGATTTAATCAACATTGAGGGTGTTTTGTGTGATCCATTCTAAGTTTAGGCTTGCCTTGCAGTTTGGGGCTTTAATAATCCTTACAAAAAACAACAATTAAAGGTGAAGACTAATGAATAAGACAAACAAATCACTTATTCTTAAAAAAAAAATGGTTTGTTTGGGTTTGATGTTTTGTCCAACCCAAGTTGTAGCCTTTTGGTGTGTCTCTAGTTGTTGGTTTTTATTTCCTCAACTCTTTTTTTTATATGGCTTAGTGTGTTGGTTTTGTGGCATGCTCTCATACTACTTATTTTTTTTGGTGAATAGTCTATAATATTTATTTGGATGTAATATAGCTCTATTTCATGAAACAAAAACAAAGTTTATAAGAAAATTTTACAGCTTACTATTTTTTATGCTATATTTTTTTTTTGCTTATTAAAATTAGTGGATTTGATATATGGTCTAAAGCACCAAAAACATGATATAGAGCATCAATTTATAGTGCATAAGTTACCTATTATGATTAGAGGAACAAGAAGACCAACATTGGGAAAGGACCTCACAATATGGAAATGGGGGTGTTATTATAGATATTAAAATATTGTATTAAATAATTGATATTGCCACTTTTGACCTACCTTGACCACTCATTACTTTTGTGCACATATATGTATCTTATTCACAATTATCTCACATCCACATGTTTGTTATGAGTTTGACTCTCCCATTTTTTTTTAGTCACTTGAAGTTTCCTCTCAATCTATGTCAAATCAGCTTAATATTCTACCCAGACATCTTCAAATCATCATATTTGCATTCATATCTCATGGACATAAAAATTAAGGTCATACTATTACATATTGATTCCTCGCTAGACAAATTTGCTAGATTATTTGTAGATATCTGTATTTAACAAATTCTGATTTGGTTATATTTTTGACTAAGCTTGAGATTTATGATATTTTAAGATAATAGAATGTTGCTTAGTTAAATGATAATATATGATTACTTATTATGAACTGGTTTATATATGTGTTTATATTTTAAGCATATTAATGTATTGATTTAGTTATATATTATTGTTTATGATTATCATGTGAAAAGATATAACTACCTATGTGTTGTGAGGTGGATGCAGGAGAATTCTTCCCTCGAGTGTACCACAGGGAGAGCATCATCAAAGAGGATGATGTAGCTGGAGACATTGCTAGTCGATAGATAACTAGCGAAACCCTGCACACACCATGATAATTAATCATGGTAGAAAATGCATTTTAAAATGATTACTTCTGGTGTCTGTTTAAATTATTATTTTTCCATGATTGCTTGAGTAGGTAAATTATAAAAATAAATTCCTTGTGTGCTTATCCTAATGTGTCATTAAAACACACAAAGACAACTTTAATAAAGGTAAAATTAATATGGGTTATGATTTTACCATTAAATTGTTAAAGCATAATTAAATGTTAAATTGATTTAATATGAAATTGGAATTTCATAGTAA
The DNA here is from genome assembly GCA_037957365.1 of Torreya grandis. Classification (NCBI taxonomy): domain Eukaryota; kingdom Viridiplantae; phylum Streptophyta; class Pinopsida; order Cupressales; family Taxaceae; genus Torreya; species Torreya grandis. The sequence goes on along the minus strand of JARHVA010006524.1, from coordinate 802,228 downwards.
AATATAAAAAGTGAATTATTTTTGAAAAAAAGAGAAAAAGAGAAAAATAAATTAAAAATCTAGAAACAAATAAAAAAGAATTAAAGATCTTAAAATTACTAAAAATAAAAAAATAAAACAAAAATCTAGAAAAATGACTTAGCATCTATTTTCTATTTAATAAAAAGAATTATGGAAGAATTTGGGATAGTTTTTAGCAATAAAGGAGAAGATTTGGAGAGGGAAGGAAGGAAAGGAGGAGAAGAGAAGAGGAGTAAGTGGAGAGGAGAGAGAGAGTAGAAGGAATTCATCCTCTTTCATTGGTCGTGTCAATTCTTTCATACTTCATTCTTCAGGTAGATATGTTTCCTTAATGATTATGTCTTGTTCATGTTTCTTTTACCATTCTTGTAGTTCTATGTCAAATCCATTCAGAGTTGTTGCTTGGCAAATGGTATGTTTAGATACACTATGTTAAGACTTTTATAATTGTTATTATATTAGATCCATTAAACAAGTAATTTAAATATGTATAAGAATATCTAACCCAATGATATATATGTATAATTTTATTTTAGATTGCAATGCTTACACAGACATTAGGGCAAGATATGTGGACTTCTTGGCAATAACCTCTTGGCATGGTTTATTTATGGAGGGGTATTTGGAGAAAGTTGGAGAGCTCATTCTATCTCTGAATAAAAGAAGAAATACAAGGTAGAAGCAAATCTAACTAGGTTGTTTATCTCATCGGCTATTTATTTAGCCTCATGGATGTTAAAATATCTTCTTCTTCTTCTTCTTTTATGTTTAACTAGCTCAAATATACCTATAGGTAGATCCTTATTCCACCAAAAGCACTTGTGTGATCACTAAACACTAAACATGCTTCATTGTTTGGATATTTTTCTCTCATATCACCATTTTTCACTTACATACTTATTTACTTAGTGTGTCAAACAAATTCTATTACTCTAAGGTCATTTGGACAAGCTGTTAGCCCAAAGCTAAACTTGGACTTTGACAAGCTGCTAGCCCAAAGCTCACACCCATAAAGCACCACTGGGATTACTAATAGTCCAAAAAGAGTTTGAATAGTTTTCCAATCCCATAATTCAGCTTCTCTGCATATAAATCATATTATGTATATGTCTTGCTTTACAAAATTGAGACAATATGGATGATAATAACGGACTGTGTTAAAAAGGCTCGGTGATTTGGACCATTGAATGGATCTGTAGGGTTGAGCTATATTTTGACTATGGAGAGTGAATTGATAATAAATAATAGAGTTTTTATTGAATGCCTACCTTAAGAAATAAAATTCTGTATAAGAGCATATTTTGTTACAATAAAAGGGATAACATAGATAACATTATATTCTTTTAGTTGATATGCATACCTCAAATAATAGAAGAACTAACATAGACATTCTATATAATGTTTGATCTTTGAATAAAATAAGGGCTCACCTTAAGTGGGGATAATGGATTCATTGAGTTCCATTCTTAGCTAAGAGTCACATAGGCATCACTACCTTTCTCGAGCAATGTGAATCATTGAAAATGTTAATGTTGAATATACTAGTTAGAGGCAACACACGTGTCTAAACTATACTATAATTTAGATCATAAAATATACACTATTGTACATATATGATATAAATGACTTGGTGCAACAATTTGAATAACTAAATCACCTATTATGAGGTCAATATAATCATTAAATCACTTGTTATGATAACAAAGACTTGTTGCAGAGAGAATAACAATTTGTAGTGGTCCTCAAAGTCATTATTTTCTATGTGGGCATGTATATTAAATACTATATGATAGTTCATATGTACATTTTGATCTGGATGATAAATGAGGTATATTTAAAACCGAGTATATGTATTGTTAGTAATTAAATCTCAATTACTATTCATGAATATAATTCATTAAAGCTTAATTAAACATTAAAGCTAAACGTGAATGGTGGGTATTCTAATGTTTTGAATAGTATCATATAGTAGTGATGGATATTATTTGACAACTTGAAATATCCCATATATATATATATATATATATATATATATATATATATATATATATATATATATTGAAAACACTATTGTAAAAAAAATACTCTATATTCCTTATTATTGTGATTATGTCACTATATAATAGTGTGCATTTCCATTTATTGGCTAACTATTAATGAATAGTTATATTTACTCAGATAATTCTATAGAAATAGTTTATAGAACAAGAGTATAAAGCAGTTGTTAATACCCGTTTAGTGATGTTCAACCATGATGCTATAGATAATGGAATATTCTAATTATTTTAGGGAGTAGATAGTGGAATATTTATCATCACATACATGGAATATAAGTTCAAAAACCTATATTTTTATTGTTATTCAGAACACTACGATAGTATTAGAATAGTGCGAGCATATTTATTGTCTGAGGTCTAATCTATGCTAGGATAATTAATTGGTGTTGAAAACTTATGAGGAATACATTCCATGTATTTTAACTATATTTTGTAACATATTATAGAATGTTCAGATTTAGTATGTTTGCATTTAGATATAACTCTGAGGTGGGTCTTCAACTCATGTACTAGAAAGGAATTCCAAATCTATGTTGTTAAACTGTAGAATTATGAGTACCTAAGAAGTTAATATAGTAGAACACCATTAAGCTATAAAAAAATAAGATATATTCAAATGTTGTATGAGCATAAGAATATAAGATATGTAATTACTATATATATATATATATATATATATATATATATATATATATACATAATGGTATTGATTAATGATAGAATTGGGGTATCGATGATGTGGATGTATATCCATTATATTAGAAGACATGGGTATTAATCATAATATAGAATAGACATGCATTGAATCATGTAATGTTTGAGAGACTATAATTATAATCCTATTAGGAATGGTCTTGTAGAAAATACAATGAGATGTTTAAATGAATATTATAATGGGTTATGAGTTTTTTATTTCTCTACAAATGATTGCTTTACTATTTAGGTATGTTGCATTGAATACTCGAGTACAACACATGTAATGAGATTGTAAATGCTTGGCTACATGTAGTATATGATGATGCATCATAATGCATGCTTATATGTTATGTTATTTTGGGATGCTAATATGCATTGAAATTTAGGGTATACATGAGTGGTATAATCTTATGTTTTTTGCTTGTTAATATTTACATGGATCACTTAATTATTGAAATCATAAGTTTGTTAAAGAGTTATCAATGATGTCATGGTGATGTCAAAGAGGTGTCCTGGTGAGCGGATGAAGTGCCTTGATATTTTATGTGACAATGACAAAGTTTGTGATGTGCTTATCCTAGTGTGATCAAATGAGGCTTGGCTAATCTTTAGTTTTGGATTGACTAGAGATGTTAAGGGATGAGTATGGAGTATTGATCATGTGCAAGGGGTCTTATAAGAGGTTTTATATGATTTTAGAGCTTATGTGCATAAGTGGATTTCATTAGGTGGTCCATAGTTTTCATCTAGACACTTTGGATCCAGTGGTAGAAAATTTGAGTAGGCAGTTTGATGACATCACCATTGCTATGTGTGGATGAGTCAGGGGGAGTTGGTTATATGGTTATGATAAAATTAGTACCTAGTTTCTATGCACTAAATCTTAGGTCATGCACTTAAGCTTAGTAAAATATATGCAAGTGCAAAGTTGGGCTCCTAGGTAGTTTGATAGTGTTTTCCCATACTTAGCCAAATTTGCATGAGGCAAGAAAAAACTAAGTAAGCACTTTGATGATGACATATCTCACATATGTGGATGTTTTAGGAGAAGGTGATCATATGGATTTGTTCAATTTTGAGCCTAGTTGATTTTCACTAATTTTTAGGTCATGAAATGAAGCACGTTAAAATATATGCATGAGCAAATTTGTCCTTCTAGGCAGGGTTTGACATAGTTGTCTCTGTGGCAGAAAAATCTGAGTGAGAATATTAATGACATTATATCTCACATGTGCTAGAATTCTAAGATTAGTTTTTCACATGGTTGGATTATCATATATGAGGAGATCATATGTTCCAAATTTTATATCAAGAGGTCAAAGTGACAGCTATTTAGCATTATTAAAGACTGAGCTATGTATAGGAGATCAACGAAGCACATTGAGTCAAAGTTTCCAATTTGCATGATATGAGGTCAAATATCAGAGATTTAAAGTTTGAGAATTGATGCCTATCTATTAAATTTTGGACAATATCAATTGTGTGTATTTTATCTGAGCAACTAGGACACAAATTGTGAGCATAGTGTTCAAAGTTTAACTTTGACCATTGACATTTAAATATTTGAATTTAATAAGGGAAAAACTAGTGTCAGGTTTTTGGGTCATATCTTTTGATCCAAATTGAATTTGACCATGAAGTAAAAATAAAATTGGTATAGAAATCCAAGGTGAATCTAGAAATATGTATTTTAAGATCTGCAAGTGTGTACAAACAAAGATATTGATATTAAAAGTTGACTATGTGTTCAGGCATGTTCTGTCAGTAACTTGAGAAGGGTAATTGAGCTCATTTTGATGTTGTTTCAATATCTCTTGATGAATTGGATAATATGGAGTGTTTTAGACTACATAAAGATGCTCTATGTGCATTATGAAGGATTGAACAATCGTATGTTGCATGAATAAAGGCTTAGAAGGTGACTGTGTATTCTCTCATAATAACTGTGTGTACAGAGAAGTATTTGAGCTATTTGTGATTAAAATAAAGGGTATTGTGATGGTTATTAGCACTTAAGGTGGAACTATAGATAATTTATAATGGGTCCATGCTATTGTAAATTGTTCTTATGTTCTTTGTTTTCTCGTAGAAGTGTCAAAGAGCTTACTGGGTCTCTATATGACCTAAAAGTGACTTAGGCCTATTTGAAAGTGGATTATGATTAAGTGTGACCCATGTGAGATGCCTTAAGGGTGAAGGCATGTATTGTGGCTGAAAAAATATATTTTGATATTTTTAATTCATGATTTTTCTATATATAGTGAAACCAAATGTGTTGGTTTCTAGACTTTGAAGTAAGATTTTGTGTGGAAGACTTGTGAGAGAGTGCAAGGTGTATGTGAGTTTTATGGAGCGAAGGAGAGGTAGGGTGACCAGTTGATGAGTTAGTGAGTGGAATATATTGAGGACTATGTATGACCTATAAATCATGTTTCTAATTTTCAAATAGTGCTCTTAATGTTTGAGGATATGCGAAGAGGTCTGAGTGTGCATATGAGGATAGTTTGAGTAAAGAAGGATAGAGATAATGGCATGCCTTTGTGAGAATCCTATTTGAGATAGAGAGAGAGTTTGTTTAGGGGTTAGAAAATATAGATCCATCATCAGGTGTTGAAGACATCATTTCTAAGGTGGAGCTATTTAAAATAGATTCTAAAGGACTTGGTATTCCTTAGGGGTAGTTGATCCTTGTGAAATAGGCGTTTCACTAAATACCTTTGGTTAGGAGGACATGATCAAGGTTTGTTGGTCTAAAAAGATTGATCATTCTTTTATTTATAATTTATTATAGGATAGTAGTCCATGTCTTGTAGACCTGAGAGTGGGTTTTATTTCCTATGAGGGTTTTTCATAAGAACTATGTGTTATGTGTTTGATCTTGTGTATGCATTGAATGAATGAGCTCTCTGGTTAATGTTGCTTGATCAAGTTGATATTTTCTAATTTATTAATAGTTTAAAAAGATTTTAATTTTAATTGTAATATATAGTCTCATTGATTCATCCCCCTCTTAATGGTTATACCTCTAACAAAGTATGGCTTATGTGCCATTGGGAACCTAAGATAGTGTGGGATAACATAGGGTACTACAATATAAAAGTATGTTATGCCCATGTGGTACTTACTTTAGTTATTATTCCTAAACTCATATCTACATCTGATTGTTTTACTATATATATGCTGGTTATTACTATGGATAGTGTGTGTTATTATAGTTGGTAAGACTTGTGTATGTATGCATGAAAAATTTGAAATTTTAGAAAATGTTGTGTTGGTATGTTATTGTGCTATGTGAGAATGATGACTTGTTTTGTTATATATATGGTTACTTATATAATGATTTTGTTTCCATGTATATGAGACTACTTCATATGATTGATTGTGAAAAATTGGTAGTTAAGTCTCAGAACACTCGACTATGGTAATATGAGTTTCCATAGGGTGTAGATAACTAAAAACCAATTATATTGTTAAATTGTATGTTTACCCATGTGGTATATTTGTAATCATTATTTATAGTATGGGATATAATATAATGAAAAATTCATGCATATGTTTGATGGATTAAATGTATGCTATTATTAATCCTACGTATAACATGTCATATGATGCATTTGTTGGTAGGATGTAAGTTATTAAATCTTGTGGTTGAATTATATTTAACCAATATACATTTCTAATGTAGAGTAATGAGTGAGATGGACTTCACTAGCTTACTAACATTACAATTTTAGATAAAGGTAGTTTGATCAAGTGGTGTGCATGAAATTGATAGAGCTATAGTTCACTTTTGTATTACTATTTGGAAATATTTGGGCCAAAGTATGTTTAGTGAGACATTATCATTTTATAAGTGTGATTCATATGTTTTTATGATATATTATAATAGAATAAATTTATATGATACAATGCATGTTTAGTAAAGAATCATATAACACATAGGTACTTGCTAGTCTCTCTAGATTCCTATGCCATCACCATCTACCCATCCATGAAGGGAGGGCCATTACCTAATCGGATTGGTATAGGGGATCGTTGGTCCGTGATTGGCATGGAAAAATACTTAGATGATGCTCTCATTCCTTATATCATTACTTATCAAGATGACACTTGAGATTACCATAGATACTTGAAGTTAGGGAACTATGCTCCAGGATAGCCAAGTATCTTATTTGTACATTGTGTTATATTGTACTTGTTAATGTTAAAATAATCATGAAGAGTTGTAATTATACTTTGATGCACATTGACAATGGTTTTTGTGTTTTTAGTTAAGTTGAATTTAAAATGATATAATTAATTTATATATTGAGTTGTCATTATATTAGAGATATATATTTTGCATTGTAATATGAATTGTTATCATGTTTTCATGTGAATTATTTTATAATCTCTGTTAGACTCTCAGGATGTAATCTAATTTTATTTGTGTTAATTTTTTTAAAAATTCATATTTCTAGTTAGATCCTAGTGGGGATGTTTCATGTGGTATTAGAGTTATGGCTCAAAATTTATGACCTAATGATTCCATTAGTATTTTCATGTCTTGTGAACATAGTGACATGAATTTTTGCATTGGTATTTGGACTTGTGGTGTCTCAGTGTAGAACTATGTTACTTTATGATTGGAGTTTTGTGACATTCAAAATATATGTGTGGAATGTTGAGTGTGTACCCTTAAGATTACTCATATCCCTTTAAGTTGTTTAGGAGATTAGTTTATTGAGTGACCTAATGGTGATGGTTGTATTCAAGGTTTGGGTAGATGGGTATATAGCAAATTTCAGGAGTTATGAACAAAGGTTTTCTACCATAGTTTGATCACTTAGACCAGATGCCTCGAGTATGACTACATCTTTCTTGATTATCAAGTCATCTTTTTCATTGAAGTTTTGTGAGTGTTTAATAAACTGAGGATGCTTCTCATTTAAATTTATGTGCTTTAGGTTTTGTGTCTATATCCTAGGAGTGGAAAATATCATAAGACCATATTTATTTTAATACCACCTAGGGAAGTGGAAATCTTCTTAGTAGAGTGTTGTATTGCTTGATAATTCCTTTGTGTTAGGAGTTTGTTTATGTAATTTGCACTCTTAAGATATGTGGTTTAGGAATAAATGTCATATCTTCTAGTTAACATAGAGGTGAATTATTTTTATTATCTTATTCTATTTTGACGTTATTATGAGCTGCTAAGAGGATTCACATTTTCATGACATTGATTTAGTTTTCTCTTTTATGGAGATTGTTTCTAAATGTTGTTTGACTATACTTCCTTGAAATTTGTGGGAGAATGTTTTCTACTCTTGGTGAGAGAGAAGTTTTAATATTGGATGGATGGACACATCTTTATGTTCACATATCTCTCTCCTAGTTGTGAAAATAGTTTGAGATATCATACTTATAAGATTTAGTAAGTAGGTAGCGTTTGGGCAACATTGAGTTATGGCATTTTCATTTTAACTTGGGAGGGTAAATAGGAGTTTTTGAAATGATAGTTATCTACTTTTTACTTATAACTCTTTAGAGTAAATGTTGAAAATTTTGACCCCATAGGTCAAATTGCCACCCTTGCTAAAAAAAATCCTTGAAAATCCATGGTTAACAGGGCTTGAGGTTGTCAAAGTGATTTAAGGGGTTTTATTTCACTTGTCTTGTTCTTTATAGGAAAGAAAAAATGTTGACTAGAGTAGTTGAAAGGAGCAAATTATAAAGGGAGCATCAGGCTTTACAAGAATAAGCATTCTTCTCAAAAAGGCCATTTAAAATTTTGGAGAAGTTCATTTTACACAATCTTGAGGTCCTTTTCAAAAGTTCCAAAGGTACTCTATAATTTTTTTGAGGCCATTTAAAAAATTTATGAGGAACTTTTCAATAATCTCGAAGGTCATTTGAAAGATTTCTGAAAGGTCAATCCTCGAGGAAACGATCTACTTCAAGTTTACCGAAAGGTCACTTCTCAAAAAAAGGGGCACTTTATAGATTTCTGAAGGGATTTTTCAAAATTTCCGCTAGAATTAGTGGTCCACTTGCATTTTTTTTCCAAAGGGTAGTTTGATAAAGGGAAAGGGTGCAGTTCAAGAAACCTGAAAGGTAGGTTCCTTTCAGGGAGGTTCATTTCACAAACTTTGAGGGACACTTTAAATTTCTTTGAAGGGTTTGTACCTTTAAAAAAAGGACTTAAAAGAAAGGAAATGGTCCACTTAGAAAATATCAAAGGGTATGTAACCTTTGGGAAGGTCCATTACAGAAAAATCAAAGGGCATCTGCCTTTTAGGAGAGTTCAAAATAAAAAAGTTGAAGGGTTATTAGCCCTTATAAAGAGTCCATTCCCAAAAAGATGAAAGGACTTTTCAAAAAGTCTAAAGTAATTCCTTCATATAAATTATCCAAAAGAATTCCTTTATAAGGTTTACCATGACAAAAGTTTGAAAGGCACATTTTAGAAGGGCAAGATAAAAACCCGAAGGACACTTTCCATTTAGGAAAGTCCATTTTCAAAGATGAGGACTATTGTAAAAAACCTGAAGGGTTTGTGCCCTTTGAGAAAGTTAAAAACAAGGAATCTTGAAGGGTATCTACCTTTTAAATAAGTTCAAAACATATTTTTTGAAGGGTTATGGCCCTTCAGAAAAGAACATTTTAGGAAAAGTTTGAAGGAATTCCTTTGGACAAATTGTCTAAAAGAATTTCTTCAAAAGGGGAAGCTTCAAAACAAGAAATCCAAAGGGTTATCTACCCTTGAAAAAAGGATGTTTTCAAAAATCTCAAAGGGAATTTATCATAAGATTAAGGGTCCATTATTTTGAAGGAAATGAGCAAGAAAAGTCCTAAGGCCATGCGAAGGGAAAGATAAGCCAAAAGAGCTTGCCACAAGAAAATGAATAAAGAAGAGAGCCATGGATAAATTGTCTAAAGAGATCAAGAAGTAGAGATAAAAGCCACAGATAAAGACATAGCCAAAGATGAAAACCATAAGTAAATGTCCCAAACCAATACATGAACAAGAATAAGAAATGGAGTCAACATGAAATTTCATGAAAGTGGAGGGTCATTTAGAGTTTGTTGGGCTAAGTTTCAGTTGAATATTTATTGTATTCATGATTATCTCCTAGTCACTCTCATGCATCCAAAGGTCTAACTCAGATTCAAGTGGAGTTCTCAATCTGAGATGTGGTATGGATTTCCATGCAAGAGTTTGACTTGTCAAACTTGGGTCCACCTCATCCCTTTTAAGCCAACATGGAATTTCAAGCACATTTCAGTTCTAGAGTTGACTAGCCTTACACTATGGTTGACTAGTTGACAATTCATGCATGCATGTTTGTTTAGCTTGTTGAGGGCTTTCAACGTTCTAGAAGTTTGAGTAGAGTTCTCTTTGAAGATTTGATGTGTTGATTCATGCATGAAGAAGATTAGCTCACCATCCATTTTCAACACCAAAATGAGTTTTCATGCAAGCATAAGACAAAAGGATTTATTTTTAGCTCTTAGGACAACACAAGTTGAATTTGAGTTAACTTTTCTTCTATTTTCAGAGCCAATCTCTTGGATGTTGTATATTTTTCTATATAATTTGGCTTTTCAGCCTTGAATTATATCCCTCTTTAAGCAAGATCAAATTCTGCCAAAGACTGAGTTTGTAACCTTTTTTTAGATTAATGTAAAGACTATTTTTATTTTCCAGAATGTTGGTATAGTGTATTCATGTCAGTGATTTACATAAGTGATAGAATTTCTCTTGTTAAGTCTTGATTCTTACCTAGCAGCATAGTTGATCAGTTTTTGCAAGTCATGTTCTGTGTTTGATGTCCCTTGGTTGATTTTATAGTGGATATAAGTGGCTGGTTAGTGCCTTAAATTAGAGCTATTCTTTCATTTCCATCAAGCTTGGATCACTAGATAAAACCTTTTCATGAAATAGTTATGCATATTGGTCAATTGGAGTTGAAAGTTCAACCCTTTTCTTGTCTAAATCAGTGTTCTTAAGAGCTCAAATTGAGTAGATCAATCAAAAAATATAGGTTTATCACCATCATTAGATAGGATTTTCATTTAAGTTTTTCTCTCTTTTCCCAGTAGTTTGTAACGTAGATAAAAGATCCTAATTGATACACCAAAGGGAGCTAGCCCTTAGAATATAGAGATTCAATCCACTAATTATGTCACCCACAACCTAAGATTGTTTCCATGTTTCCATAGACTATGAAGGCCTAAAACTACCTTCATAGGGGTGCAAGTTTGATTGACAACAATAAATACTTGATCTAACTTGTGATTTTAAGACCATGTGAGGTGGAAAACCTTAATTTATATATTAAATTATATACTAAGAATTATAATTTGATTATAATTAGTATTATACACTCATGATTAGATTGACATTACTCTCTTTTATCTTAAAGCATGTTGTTTTAGAAGAGTTATTTTATACCTATCATCATAAGCAAGTAAGGTTTAGGATGAGTAGAATATCTTGTCAATCTAGATGTTGGAATACAATTTTAACTTGTTATGTGCTAGTTAATCAAGGAGACATTGTTTTTTTATTTCCTTATAAGGCTGAAAGAATGGTGTGATTCTTGGCTTATGTATGCTATGTTAATTTTAACATTATTTTATATTAACTATGAATATATAACTCTATAAGTTAAGACTATGAAATATGATACTAGTTATGTGTGGCTAGTGGTAACTTAATACAAATATGGATCGATTATATGATCTTTTTTGTATGTATGAGGATACATCTAGAATAATTTAGCATATAGATTTGTTTTCAATGATCTAATAACATAAAATTGTGATTCTTTGAAACATTGTACACATTTTAAGATCATTAGGTTGTGGAGACCTAAAGGAAAAGTGGTGAATTAGGAATGTGAATTCTAAGTGATAGGATGGTATCCTACTTAGCCTCACTTTAACTCAAATTATTGATATTGAGTTAGATCAATAGATGAACTTGTTGAATCTAGGATTTGATAGGTTGAACTTATCAAATTTAGTCGTCTGGTCATACACATGTATACTAGACAAATATCCCATATAGATGAATATTCCATGATTTTTGTATACTTTATATTTACCATTCTTATTCATCATATACTTGTCAAGAGCTCTGATTGAGTAAGTGACAATATTGACATGTTATACTCATTCGAAGATACGTGGAGTAGTGACAATATTAATTTCTACAGATTATTCTTATCAGATTCCCTAATTAATTTTCTCCAAAATGATAAAAACACCCTAGGTTAGAGAGATGTATAAAGGAGCTGGAAGATTTTGTGAAACTCTCCTTGGTCATTTATTTTTCTTGCATGATAATCTTGTGTACTCTTAAGAATCAGTTAAACTTTCACTAAGAGATGTGAGACCCTTCAAGGTAACAAAAGTGGTTAGTCCTATAGTATTAGGCTTGTCTTTATGATTTTGGACCCTGAGGTAGTTATGATAGAATCAGTCAGAATAAATACTACTCAAAACCATGTTTAATTAATTTGGAGATATCATTGAGTAGGGTCTTGTGGGACCAATACTTTATAAATAGTTCAAATTGAAGGAATCATAGTGGATTCTACAGGTAATTTCCAATTATTTGCTTAAGTTTGATATTGTATATCATGTTGTATCTTTGCTAAGAATTTTTTTCTTAATGAGAACTTATCTTTGAATAAGAGTCATCAGGGATGATGAATAGATTTAAGGGGGAAGGATGTTACATCCTAATTCCTTGCTAGACAAAATTTTGAGATTATCTATGGATATCTATAGTTACCAAATTCAAATTTGGTTATATATCTAACTAAGCTTAAGATTTATGCTATTTTTGGATAATAAAATATTGCGTAGTTAGATGATAATACATGATTGTTTATTATGAACTACTTTATGTATGTATTTATATTTTAAGTATATTAATGTATTGATTCAGTTATATATTATTGCTTATGATTATCATGTGAGCAGATCTAATTACCTATGTGTTTTGAGGTGGACATAGGATATTTTTTCCCTCAAACATATCAGAGAGAGAGAATCATCAAAGAGGATGATGTAGATGGAGACATTGTTGGTCGACAGATAGCTAGTGAAACCCTGTACACACCATGATAGTTATTCATGGTAGAAAATGCATTTTAAAATGATTACTTATGGTGTCTATTTAAATTGTTATTTATCCATGATTGTCTAAGTAGGTAAATTATAAAAATAAATTCCTTGTGTGCTTAGCCTAATGTGTCATTAATACAAGTAAATGAAAATTTAATAAAGGTAAAATTAATACGGGTTATGATTTTACCATTAAATTACTAAAGCATAATTAAATGTTAAATTAATTTAATATGAAATTGGAATTTCATATTTAAATGTAAAGAGTGAATTATTTTAAAAAAGAGAAAAATTAATTAAAAATTTAGAAAAAACAAAAAAAGAATTAAAGATATTAAAATTTTAAAAAACAAAAAGATAAAATAAAAATAAAAAAATCATGTAAAAAGGATTTAGCATCTATTTTCTATTTAAGAGAAAGAATTATGGAAGAATTTGGGATAATTTTTAGCAAGAAAGGAGTAGCTTTGGAGAGGGAAGGAAAGGAGGAGAAGAGAAGAGGAGTAAGTGGAGAGGAGAGAGAGAATGAAAGGATTTCATCCTCTTTTATTGGTCGAGTTGATTCTTTCATCCTTCACTCTTTAGGTAGATATGTTTCCCTCTTAATGATTATGTCTTGTTCATGTTTCTTTTGCCATTCTCATAGTTCTATGCCAAATCCATTTAGAGCTGTTGCTTGACAAATGGTATGTTTAGATTGATTGTCTTAAGACTTTTCTAATTTTTATTATATCAGATCCATTAAACCAATAATGTAAATATGTATAAGAATATCTAACCTAATGATATATATATATATATATATATATATATATATATATATATATATATATAACTCAACGATAGATATAAGTAGAAACTGGGTATAATATATACACACAGATTATGTATATTCATAATATAAAAACTAGAGAGATATATACATGCATGAATAAGATAAAAGTTATTAGTCAATTATTGAAAATATAAAATATGAGTTTAGTTAAATTACAACGTGTAATTAGTGTGTAGCAAATTATATATATATATATATATATATATATATATATATATATATATATATATATATATATATATATATATATATATATACACACACACATTGATGTATATTTATATTAAAAAATAAATACAAATAATGAACTTAGAGTAATAGATTTTTTTGGCACACTGAGTAAATAAGTATGCCAATGAAAAATGGTGATATGAGAGAAAAATATCCAAACAACAAACCATGTTTAGTGTTTAGTGATGACACAAACACTTTTGGTGGAATAGTGATATCCTTGTAGGTATATACAAACTGGTTAAACATATAAACCATATTATGTATATGTCTTGCTTTACAAAATTGAGACAATATAGATGATAATAGTGGACTATGTTAAAAAGCTTAGGTGATTTGGACCATTGAATGGATCCATAGGGTTGAACTGTATTTTGATTACGGGGAGTGAATTAATAACAAATAACAAATAACAAAGTTTTTATTGAATGTCTAAAGAGATAAAATTCTGTATAAGATCATATGTTGTTATAATAAAAGGGATAGCATAGACATCATTATATTATTTTAGTTGATATGCATATCTCAAAAAATAGAAGAGATAACATCAACATTCTATCAGAATACAATTCTGCTGAACATGTCTATGCTAAAAGAGGTGGGTAATACTGGGCATGATGACAACGTGGAGAATACTAAGAAACTTAATGATCTTCTCAAATCAATGGCTATGTAAGGAGAGTCCTCTCTGACTCTGGTTTTTCCATTTCTTGTTTTTTGTTTATGTGTTTGTTGTTTCTCAGCTAGTGCCGTCATCTCTCTGAAGGCATATTTTGTTTGATTACCTTCTTGTCTTTTTTGATTGTTAAGGGTTCAGCCCCTAGTTTGCCACCTTACCTTATCAAAAACATCAACATTCTATATAATGTCTGATCTTTGAATAAAAGAAGGGATTGCCTTAAGTGGGGATAATGGAGTCCCTGAGTTCCATTCTTAGCTAAGAGTCACATAAGAATCACTAGATTTTTTGAGTAATGGGAATCATTGAAAATGTTAATGCTGAATATACTATTTATAGGCAACATAGGTCTCTAATCTATGCTAGAATTCATATAAAAAAATATACACTGTTGTACATATATGATTTCAACAACTTGGTACAATTATTTGAATAACTAAATCACATGTTATGAGGTCAATAAAATCATTAAAGCACCTATTATGATATCAAAGACTTAGTGTAGAGAGACTAGTGATTTGTATTGGTCCTCAGGATCATTATTTTTTGTGTTGTGGGAATATATATTAAATACTATATGATATTTCATATGTACATTTTGAGCTAGATAATAAATGAGGTATATATAAAATTGAGTATATGTATTGTTAGTAATTAACACTCAATTACTATTCATGAATATAATTCATTATTGCTTAATAAAACATTAAATCTAAATGTGAATGGTTGGTATTCTAATGTTTTGAATACTATCATATAATAGTGATGGATATTATTTGAGAGCTTGAAATATCCCATGTGTGTGTGTATTCTAAAAATGCTGTTGTAAAAAAAAATACTCCATATTCCTTACTATTGTGATTATGTCATTATATTCTAGTGTGTATTTCCATTTATTAGCTAACTATTAAGGAATTGTTATATTTACTCAGATAGTTTTATAAAAATATTTTATATATCAAGAGTATAAAGTAGTTGTTAATACCTGTTTAGTGATGTTTAACCATGATGCTTTAGATAATGGAATATTCTAATATCTTAGGGAGTAGATAGTGGAATATTTATCATCACATACATGGAATATAAGTTTAGAAAATATATATTAATATCATTATTCAGAACACTATGAGAGTATCAAAATAGTATAGGCATGTTTTTTGTCTGAGGTCTAATCTATGCTAGGATAATTAGTGTTAAAAATGTTATGAGGAATACATTCTAGGTATTTAGCTATATTTTTTAACATATTATAGAATGCTCAAATTTGGTATGTTTACATTTAGATATAAATCTAAGGTGGGTCTTCCACTCACGCACTAAAAAGTAATTCCAAATCTATGTTGTTAAATTGTATAATTATGAGTACATGAGAAGTTAATATAGTAGAACACCATTACACTATAAGAAAACAAGATGTCTTTGGATGTTGTATGATCATATGAATATAAGATATGTGGATACCCTACACACACACACAGACACACACACACAATTGTATCAATTAATGATAGAAGTGGGCTATCAATGGTGTGGATGTATATTCATTATATTAGAAGACATGGGTATTAATGATAATATATAATAGACATGCATTGAATCATGAAATGTTCAAGAGACTATAATTATAATCCTAGTAAGAATGGTCTTGTAGCAAATAGAATGAGATGTTTAAATGAATATTATAATGGTTTATGAGTTCTTTGTTTCTCTAAAAATTATTGATTTACTATTTAGGTATGCTACATTGAATACCTAAATATAGCACATGCTATGAGATTGTAAATGCTTGGCTACATCTAGTATATGATGATGCATCATAATGCACTTATATGTTATGTTATTTTGGGATGCTAGTATGCATTACAATATAGGATATACCTAGGTGGTATAATCCTATGTTATTTACTTGTTAATATCTCATGGATATTTTGATTCTTGAAATCATAAGTTTGGATTATGTATTGTTGGGAACCTATGATAGTATGGGATATCATAGGGTACTACAGTATAAAAGTATGTTTTTCCTGGGTGGTAATTAATATGGTTATTATGCCTAAAATCATATCTACATCTAACTATTTTACTATATATATGCTGGTTATTATTGTGGATAGTGTGTGTATGTATGCATGCTTGCAAACTTTTAGATTTTGGAAAATGTTTTGTTGGTATGTTATTATGCTCCATGGGAATGATGACTTGATTTTTTACACACACACACACACACACACACACACACACACACACACACACACACACACACACACACACACACACACACACACACACACACACACACACACACACACACACACACACACACATTTACTTATATAACACTTCTGTTTTCATGTATATGAGACTACTCCATATGATTGATTGTAAAAATTGGTAGTTAAGTCTTAGAACATTGGACTATGGTAATATGGTTGCTGTAGGGTGTAGATAACTGGAAACTAATTATATTATTAAATTGTATGTTTACCTAGGTGGTATATTTGTAATCATTATTTCTAGTATGGGATAGAAGATAATGAAAGATTCATGTATATGTTTGATGGATTAAATGTATGATGTTATTACTCCTATGTATAACATGTCATGTGATGCATTTGATAGTATGATGTAAGTTATTGAATCTTGTGGTTGAATTGTATTTGACCAATATGCATTGATAATATGAAGTAAAGAGTGAGATGGAATTCAATAGCTTAATGGCATTAAAATGTTAGATAAAGGCAACCCAATCAAGTGGTGTGCATAAAATTGATAAAACTCTAGCTCACTTTTATATTAGTATTTATAAATCTTTAGGCCAAAGTATGTTTAATGAGACATTATCATTTCATATGTGTGATTCACATGTTTATATAATATCTTGCAATAGAATATATTTCTAGATACACTGCATGTTTAGTATAGAATCATACAACACATGGGTACTTTCTAGTCTATCTAGATTCCCACACCGTCACTATCTACCCATCTATGAAGGTAGGGCCATTCCAAGATGGGATTAGTGTAGGCAATTTTTGGTTTGTGGTTGCCATGGAAAATCACTTGGATGATGCTCTCCCTTCTCAAAATAATACTACTTATCAAGATGACACTTGAGATTGCCACAGATACTTGAAGATCAAGAATTGTGCTTTGGGGTAGCCAAGTATCTTATTTGTAAATTATGTTATATTGTACTTGTTATCGTAAAATAATCATGAAGAGTTGTAATTATACTTTGATGCACACTGACAGTCATTTTTGTGTATTTAGTTAAGTTAAATTGAAAATGATATAATTACTTTCTATAATGAGTTTTCATGATATTAGAGATCCATATTTTGTGTTGTAATATGAATTATTGTCATGTTTGCACGTGAATTATTTTATAATATCTATTAGACTCTTGGGATGTAGTCTACTCTTATTTATGTGTTAATTTAAAAAAAAAATGTATTTCTAGTTAGATCTCAATGGGGATGTTTCACATATAATTCATTTAATGACGTTGTCTTGAGGCTGACATTATTGTCCCTCACCTAGCAATTGATATTTTCAAATATAATCAATCCCTATGGGCCAACCCATTTTCTTAGTGTGTCAGTTGCATGATAAATAAACCAAATGGACTCATGTAAATAAAAATCAAGGTCAATATTATTATTATCTATCTAGCATCCATTTGGAAATCCTATGGTACACATCTATACGCTACTGTACATTGAAAAAAATTATCCTACTCTTCCCATTTAAAAAAATTGATTAATATGAGAAGTCATCAACCAAGTATGAAACACACTGAGCAAAGTCAAGAGTGAACATTATTTTCAAATTTTAATTACTCTCAAGAACAACAAACAATATGACTTCAATTAGATAAACAAAGGTGGGTTGAAAGGTAACCTAGGGCAAGGATTTCAAATTAACCATCATTGTCTATTAAAAACTTGTTGAAGGCCAACCCTTTTATTTCATTGTAAAACAATTCAAAATTATATGGTTGATTTTTGTATGATTTTAACTCGTGACTTTAACACACATGAGTAAAAATCTTACAAAATTCAACATTATAATTTAAAAAAATCATGAAAGCCTTCAACTACCTAATTTATAATTAGTTGTTTTTAATAAAAAATACTATTTTAAAAATAAATTTAATTAAAAAATATATGGTTATGATTGGAAGTATTTTTCATTTCTTTATTTATAAAGCTTATAAGCCAAAATACATTTTTACATGTGCTAAAATTTGCATCAAAGTAAATTTGGAAAAAGGTCTCTTTGAAGCCATTGAGTTAAATTTATATGGATGGCCATATATGAAGGGTCTTGACTATGCTCAATTGCCCTTAAAATATAATACATGTCATTAGTATGGACACTTTGTTAAGGACTACAAAAGAGAACAAAATGTGCATCATGCACCTGAAACCACTCAACATAATTTCACTGCAACCAAAGTAAATAAACATTCCCAACAAAGGAATGGTCAATAAAACTTGGGTATCAAACAACTTCAAATATTGTTTCAAACATGTTTGAAATATTGCATATCAAGAGCATGACCAAATGGGATATGCTAAACCTAACTAAGGAGGTTGCTTATTACATAACACTAAAGGAGAGGGTTCCAAATCCTATAGGAAAACAATATTATGCAATAACCCTAGCTAAGTCTGACAATACATAAAATAAAATCTAATCTAGTGTTATCAAAGCTTATAACACAAAGGGTCATAGTTTAAAGAAAACAAAACAAATAAGGGATCATGGTAGTAAAAAGGGGGCCAAGATCACCTAAGGTGGAAGATGGAAAGCCTAAAAACTCTATAGATACACTAAGTTTAAGTGTAGAGGTAATCTAAGTAAGGTGTTATACATTCAAACCTATTAATTTTTTCAATATCTATATATCAAGTGAAATCACAAAAGTTCGAGATACTTACCTCTATAATGAACTTGTTGAGTCTCAATATCTCCCTTGGCCAATGGTGATTTTCAAGAGATTATTGTAAAATTTTAAGGATCACACTATAGTTGAAATCATCTCCAGGATAAAATATTCTTACTTGCATTCAATACTTCCCATAAGATAAGTTATCTTTCCTCCAAGGTAAACCCTAAACAATGGCACCTTCAAATGCAAATGTAGTAGAACTGTGAGTTGTAATAGTGTAAAAATAAACTTTCCTGTTTATTGGATTAAAGTGAAGGTTGTATTTATATCAATGGATAAGTCCTAATCCTTTAACAATTTAATTTGATAAGTTCATCTTATCACAACCCAATTTTAAAAAGTTATCATTTGACCTCAAACTAGATCAATTTAGGCTAACCTAATTTTGTAGTGTGGGTCATAACTTTCATGACTTGGTCGACCATGGCCAAAATAATAATAAAAATGATATTTTTATTAGTTATGGGATATTGAGAGGATAATTTCTTAGGGAGTTTTTTTTTGGGTTTAGGTATGATAAAATTAACCAACAATTTTACAAAGCACCAATGGTCTACCCACCTCTTTCTTGGTGCACCCTTTGAGGCATGCTCTTAGAGATATTGAAACTTGATAGGTTCATGTAAGAGAGAAAGCATCATTAAATGATAAAATTTAAAAATATTATGTGTATATATATGCCCCATTAAAATTTCATCACGTTTCAAGAAATTGTAACATAGGATGGTACTTCATGAAAGAACATAGAAACATACAAAAGTGAGACAAAAAATTATAGTAAAATATATATACTAAATGAAAATATGTAATTTTTTTATATAATTGAAAGTACCATATACATACCTTAACTTACCTTTATATCTACATGGTCATCTAGTGTATTTTTAGTCTTGATCATAGAGTGCATAGTAATTGCATTTGACAACCCTAGGGATACAAGGCTAGAGAACAAAACAAGTAAATACAAGAAAGTAAAAGTAAATGAAAAATTCTCATAATTGAATGAGTCATTTGGAAAATTGGAAAGCTGGGATCATAAAGGCCAAGTTAGAATTAAAAATACCAAGGAGAATCAATAAAAGAGGGTAAATTGGGTAACCAAAAAACCAAGGCTACTTAATGACTAAAAGACCCAAAAAATGCATCCTAAAATAATAAAAGTAATAATCTAGATCAACCAAAGACACATGAACTAAATAATTAAACCAACATTAGTCTAAGACAAGTAACAATCCATAATCAAACAAAGGTGGAAAAAGATAAAATGATAAATATGAACAACTTCAATTAGAGAGAAGTAACAATTCATATTCAAACAAATATGGAAAAAGAGAAAATGAGAAGGATAAACAACATCAATGAGAGATGAGTAAAAATCCATACTAAAACAAAGATGGAAAAATTAAAAATAAATAGAAAAAATAGACCTATTAAAAGGTGAAACAAATAATCTCTCATTCCTAATGTATCCAAGGAGATCCTAAAAATATAAGGAAATACACAAGAGAGTATCTAACAACAACACCAAGATGCAACTTCTAGTTTAATGATGGATGAACTAAAACAATAATATTATGGGCATGTCTAAAAGAGATGAAGAAAGGGCAATATAGAAATTGGGAAAAGATTAAGAAATAAACTTATATGTTCAAGGGAGAAATGAAATAGGTGGTGGGGGAAATGAAAGAGACAACAAGGTGAAAATGAAATATTTACTAGAGACAAGACACTCAAATCAAGTTGGTAAGATAGAGAGGATTTTAACATTAAGGACCTTATAAAATTCACACTATCCATGAACATTTGGTTTAATGAGTGAAGTATAAATATCATGCCATGAAGGTTATATATGCAAGACAAATAAAACGTACATACCTTCCCATAGAGTGTTACCCATTCTTTAAGACCCCTTATAGAATCATCAGTCCACTACAAAAATTAGGCACTTGCTTGAAAAATTAGGTGGAACTATAAATATAAGTATGAGATCTCATACCCTAGTCTACTAGCCTACCACATCCCAATGGAACTCATCTCTATCATGAGGCTAACTATGGAATTTGATATTCAACTAGGATAGAAGATGTGCTTGATGATAATCATTTCTTTTAGTGTGATTTATAATTTTGAATATTTGTTTTTTATTTTGATCATTAAATTTTATGTTAATGATTTGGATTGTAATTTTTATGGCATTTGTGTAGTCCTCCTCCATATGGATTTAGAAGAACCAAACATTGGTGCTAAAATTCACTATCACTAGATAACTTACACTTGGTATCTAGGAAAAAACTTAGAGAGCATCATGTTTAAGACTCATATACTTACACATTATAGAAGAGAGTGATATCAAAATTTACCTTGGTGTGCCCATAGTGAGATGGAATAGGGGAGATGAAGAAAAGAAACATGAAACAATTGAGCTACCTCAAATTGCATAAAATATGTAATTTTAACATGATATAATGATAGGTTTGTATGAATCATCATCATAATAAATACATTATGCGAATGGAGACATGATATTAAATTTCTTAGTGTTACCATAAAATAATATGATTGATTATAAAATCTAGAAAATACAAGTCTCTACTATTGTCTTATCTTTATAGGAAAACACCCAGTTAAGATTGGAAGCAAGCATCAAGTTATACAAATAACTATTGGATATTTGTAAGTAGAGCCTTAGTTAAGTTCTTACCATGCAACTCATAAATTAGAAATCCAAGAGGCATAAGAATTAATATAGAAAGGATCATAAATTTTTTGAAGCAAGAAACCAAAGACACAAAATAAACTTTAAGGTTGATTGACAAAATGAAAGATTAGAAAAATGTTCATGAGGAATAGTTGGGTCTTACCCATAGTCTTATGATGCAAACTCATGAACTAAATAATATGTGTAAAGTATTGTAGATATACCAAAGGAAAATTGTTAGGAATTAAGGATACTAAAATTGATGTAATAATACAGAATAAGAAGCTTTGAAATGAAAAATTTGAAAGAAGTGTCAGCACGACAGTATATAAAAGTATATGAAATACATGTAATATAACAATACTATTGGAAATGAAAATAAAAATTTATGTGAAATATTTATTTAAAAAATGATCATTAGTTGGTTATTTAAAGATATGGCACTTGTTATTTTTTAAGTGGTAGGTGCTAGGGCTATGAATGTCTTTGATAAAATAATGTCCCTACCACTTTTGGACATAATTGCCTTCTTTATCATGGGTATAATCTAATTTAAGGAGTAAATCACCAAAATTGAAGGTACAAACTTTGAAATTTTTCATGTTTTTTGGCAAAGCTTTATATTAGTGGTTATGTTACATAGCACCCATATGATTCTCATTAAGAAGGTATAAATCATGAAGGATTCTGGAGTGCTTCATCAAGTATAATTCCATGAATAGTGATACACAAGGATGGTAATTTAAATTATAAAGGTAAGACAACTTCAAAGCCACATCTTAAATAAAAATGGCTTTCCCTAGTAGCAATATTAATGCTAGTGCAATAAACCCAAAGTAAGGATATGTTCAACCCTAAATTAGATATGGATCATACTATGGGTAAATGGGGTTAATATGAATAAGCACATGGGTGATAAATAGATCTATAATAGGCCAATTAATTACAAAACTTAGAATATATACTAAATTTATTATACTAAAATATGTTATAAATGGAAAGTAAAACTATGATATATATTGCAATGACAAATAAATAAGATACTTAGATAGTTTTGATGCTAATATATATTTGGATCTAGAATAGGTAGGAAGCAAATTGAAGAATATTCTAAAATAGTCACCAAATTTTGGATTGAGTGCTTTGATAATTGAGGACACTTGCATCAACCTTGGATGGTTGCATCAAATTTAGTGTCTAGATTGAATGTAGGTGTCCAGTATGTAATACCTATTAAAACTAGATATGACCACCTAGATTATTTTGGATTCATCATTACCATAACTTTAATGTATTCACATTTGGGTCATAGGCTATTGCTCCTTATCAAATGATCAAACCCTACTTATTCATCTTTATAGTGGATATGATAAAAATGGGATCAAGAACATGATTTTGAGCTACCCTAAAGACCTCTCTATCAATGAAAACTTACTACATAGCAAATACTTTGAAGAAGGCCTCCGACTTATGCAGTTCTCCCATATGTGTTAACTTATTTGTGAATCATGCAATGTGTGATAAGCAAGTACAATAGTGACCTAACTTGTAACCTAAAAAATATAGATATTGGGATGCTCCTTAAGTACTTTAGACCTTTATATGTGTTGTCCCTATGAATTATATGGAAATAGGAGAAAATAAGGAAGATTTTTAGTCAATTAAATGCTCTTTTGTATGAATGCTAGGTTTTTTTTAGGTGAGGAATGAATGGGGATTGATATTATATTTATACCAATCTTGTTGGAGAATATATTGCATTAAATCACTTAATATGACCATTATGATACATTTAAATTGAAAATTAGATGACTTTAGGGCACCACATACCTATGTCAAAGCATGAAACCTACATAGATATAGATGTCTATTTGGGATGCAAGTGTCCAGGGAGTAGGAAAAAAGGTATAGCTTTAAAACTTGTAGAGGCATAAGATGACTAAGTTTTAAGCATTTTGGACAAGATAGAAGGCCTAAGTCATCAACATAAGACTGGTTACACTAAGAGAGAGGCCAAGGGGCATAAGGGATATCAAATGCGATACTTGTAAAAGTGGGAAAGGTATAAAATTAAGATAAATAACCAAAGTTTGAGTTTTCCAAGTGTATAATACTAAGGTGATATATAATTCATAAATATCATCTACATTTCCCCTCATTAATTTAGTAATGAAATTACTATCTTAAATGAAAGGAATACATACTTGGGTATGTATAACACATCTTATCTTTGCTTGAGTCCAAATTGAGAGTTTTGATGGTGAATGACCTAAAACTAAGATCATGTTGCAATATATAATTAGTGTATATAACCTAAAATTTAAATAATTAAAATGATTGAAACTGAAAGAGAGCAAAGTTAGGAGTACACTTATGTATCGATGTAACCATCTTTCCCTTTGGCAATTTCATTTGAAATATGTATCATTATGAATCAATGAAACTAGGATTAGGACAAATATAAATATATAAATTTCATATATATAAGGAGATAGAGAGAGAGATAGGAGGGACCATGCCCCCAACCTTGAAGAAAATGTGGCCATGCCACCTAGTAGTTGAAACTAACTCAATCGTGTAACCTAATCATACTTACAACCTAATGAGTGTGAGTGAACCAAGTCAAATCACACTATCAAACTAGTGAGGCTGGATGATACAATCAAGTCTAGCCTACAAACTTAGTAATATTGAGTTATTTAATTACCTCAATCATACTAAAAAGTGAACTAACTACTACATTAGATTAACTCAATATAGTCTGTAAAAGTCCAACCAAGTGGGTGGTGACAGTCCTTAAAAGTGTTTAGAATCTAAAATTGATTTGATTTTATAATATTAGGCACACACCACATAGGATATTCACCTTAGATATCTATCTTAATAAAAGTATGTATAATAATGGTACCAATGTATAATTGTACCACAAATGTGTATCTGAATCATATAAATTATTTTATCAAGTTTGGGATTTGTGTGAAAACCCTAAATGACAACACTACTATGAAAAATTAGAAGAATAATATAAAAATGATAATATTCAATGATATAAAATTAATGTATTCTATAAACTTACTAAAAATAACAAATTTTAATGAGAAAATAATGATTTATCTATAAACTGTGCCTTTGAGAGGAATCAGGGTCTAAAACTTGATGTGTAGACAAGTTTAATGGTTGGAATCAGAAATATAGAACTAGATTTGGGATTGGAAAATAGCACCAGGAAGAGGACATTCAAGATTTTTCACTCCTATCCAACCTAGGGCACTCTTGTCTATTTTTTATAAGGAAAACAAGGTTTTTGGGTTCCTTATACTTTCGTTTCTAGAGCTTGTATTTGGTGTGAGATCTTATGATCACTTTTATATACCATTGTATAATTGATTTTCCTTAAAAAAACCTAGTTATTTGACATGTGAAGACTAATGCAAATCGATGGGAAAAAGGGTAGTGGCTATGTTGTATTAAACACACCCTAGTCTCATTTTTCCTAAGTAGTGACCCATTAAAAGTTTGAAAGTTCTAGTTCTATTTTGAAAAACATTTCCATTAGCATTTATGTGTATTCAACAAGCTCAAGTTCTTAAAGTTATTATTGTTTATGTAGATGACTATTATTTAATATGAATGCATTAGGAATTTATTATTTATCTAAGTTTTCACTATATGATTTATTCAAACTAACCTATTAATGGTATTCAATATTTTTTGAGTAGAAACAGGGTTTTACATTTAAATTTCATGTATTTTGCACATCACAGGTTGTGAATTTTGCATTTTGGGTGTTCAAATTTTTTGTTTTAATGTTTTATTCATTGAAAAATTTATCATGTAATTTTATGTATCCAACTTGTAATTCCTCACACCGGCATAACTTGCTTTGCCTTCACATATTTTACACTTCACAAGATGTGTTCACAACTCTTGGTTTTCACTAATCATGGAATTCGGTAGTTTTATTCTTTCTATATTTTGTTCAGAAGTTTTATTTAGGACATTGGTTTTAAACATCTATGTTGTCACATCTTTGGTCTTTAGAAATTTTTTTCACATCTTTTATCATGACTTTGGGTTTGCATATTCTTCATTGCAAAAGTTGTGTTCATAATTTGGTCTTTGAAAAAGTGTTTAAAAAAAGTGTTATTCACAAGTATTGTGGCATATATGGTCTTAATATAATTTGTTTATAACTTTTATCTATTATAGCTTTCACATTTTACATATTCATAGCTTCACAAGAATTGGCTAGCTTAGTCTCAACACAAATCCTGACACCTAACTTCTAAAGGCATGCTACGTGGAATGATCAATTTTGCACAAAAGTAATGATAATATGACACTTGTGTAATGCTACATAATGGATTTTATCCAAACGTATAGAAATCCTATGTGGTATACCTACCAAAGTAAAGTTGTAAATTTTGAATTAAATAGTAAAACAAACTTAGAGATATTGGACATTAATGGCACACAAATTGAAATTAAAGTCTAATACTCAATGATATATGAGTGAATACTAAAGAAACATTGTGCCTATTGATTACCAAATAGATCAAGTGAATTTACATTCAAACGATAATTCAAAGTGTTAGTTATCCATGTTTTTACATGAATTACCTCCAACATGTGATCAAATAGTTGAATTAAAGACTAGAACTATGTAACTAGACTAGGTAATAATGACTTCTTCATCTAAGGTATTTAGGGGAGTGATGCCACATTCCATATTCCACATTCTCTATCAAATACTCCACAAAATATATAAATATATGCCAATTATTCATCTCTCTAGGATGTGATCAAGGATGTGGAAGCCCATTCATGTGAAGAGACTCTTACAACCCCATATCAACAATTGGTAGTGGACTTACTACCATTAAAGCATTAGTAGCTACATTTTACAAAGGCTAAGCTTGAGGTGATTCCATGCATCAACTTGTTAAGGGACTTATTATTCATAGGGAAGGTGACTATTTGTGTTTTCCTACACCACATAAGCCACAAGATAGTCATTTATTACATTTTAGGGGACACTTTACAGAGGTACATGTGGTTTCCCATTATAAATGCCACCTTTGATGGACACTAAGTTGAGATGTGGAAGAATATGAAAATAATTGAGAACACACTAAGGAAATGAACCATTCATGTATAAGTGGTCACCCTCAAAGCCAAGGAGCCAGTGCCTATCACCAAATTTTAGATGGGAGGCTGAATTAGGATGGCCTTATTGAATAAGTTATATGGTCACCCTAGCATCCACTTTTTATAGTTGTAATGGGTGCCACTGTTGGATTTATTGATGACCTCAGAGTTAAACTTCACCATGGGAAAGATAATAAGTGTAAATATATAGGAGAAAATGTTAAAAAAGAATAAGAGGCCCATGCATGAACATTTATATATGATTTCTAATTTTTTAGATGCAGTCATGGGCACTATTTACATGCATAATGGATCTCTATGGAGCCTAGCCCAAAATTGTCTTAAAAATTGGTTATGAAAATTTTTCCCCTTCCTTAAAATCTATGCATGTACGAGGAATATAATCCTAATTATTTTGAACATTTACCCTCAAGTCTAGAGGGTAATTCATGAGGAACCCTTGTTATGAGTATCATAGATAATTAGCAAAACATTAAGGATAAGAGGTGATTAATAGCTCTATCTTGACTACACAATAATCATGGTGATGGGGAACAAGGTTGCCCCTTTATGCCTCCAAAAATATGTCTCAAACAAACTAGTTGATTAGGATATTGCCTACCAGCTATGGTGGAGCATTAATGAAGATTTGATGAAGAAGAAGAGGCTATGTTTCATGGATCCTCTTTAATGATTGGCTAAATGTGTTACACTAATATAATTTTTTTTGGATAAGTTGGAAAAGTTAGGGAATACTATTCATTGGTTATTTTACCTTATAAGGATTTCAATCTGCATGGCTAAATTTAAAATCACATCCAAAGTTTTGACATCCTCTACCAACATGAACCATACAAGCCTTATTTCATATTTTGAATGAAAAATATGATGTCAGGGTTATATAAAGATCAAAATTAGTTGGATTAATGGAGGAGATTTTGAGATCTAACCAAATAGAACCCTCTATAATAATTATAGAGGCACCTACTAGGCTCGTACCTCTTGGTGGATGGTCAACTACATATTATTATATCTCTCAGCATTCCCAATAGTCATAGGACTAAAGAAACTCCTCCAAATCACCACCCATTTTTTTTATAGACATAAATTAGGATCAATGTTTGGAGGAGGCAATTATAGTGTAAAGTTCCTAAAAAATAAGGTCAATCTTAGCCATCACCAATTGTAATGAAAAATGTTAAGTTAGAAAAATAGGTGGAAGAAATTCCTACTACTACAAGTTCCTTTGGGAGAGCTGAAGAACTAATTTACATCAATTATAAAGATTATATCTTCCCTATTGAATCCTCATTTTCAACCACTAAAATTTTGGGTATCACACCCACTTTTACTTGGTAGGATCCTCCCTTTGCTAAAAAGTCAACAATTTGTTACAAAAGGAATCCTAGAGTTCTTAGGGACCCTATGGACACAAGTGCTAAGACATCAATGGAAGATATTGAGCCTAAAGATGAGGATGAAGAGATATAAAATGCCAAAATATTTTGTATTTAAATAATAAAAGGGAAAATTTCAATAAAGGTAGAAAATTTAGGTGAGGAAATTTCTCTTATAACTCCCTTAGTGCCTATTGTTTCCTCAGTCCTTAGGGTTTCTACTATTAGTCCCACTACTTTTGTTTGATTGGATCATATTATTTCTAGTGTTGATTTGTATTTTTTAGTCCCTATTCATTATAACATTCATGTTGTTCCTTCTAGTCCTATTGGTTATACTATTCAGAGCATTTCTCTAGATCCTATTGTGTTTATTTCTCCCATTATTTCTACCTCCTCTTCTATTGATGCAGTTGTAGTTTCCACTTCCCCCCTTATGTCAAATAAAGTACATTTTAAGAATACTAGGGGATCCCTTGATAACACCCAATTATTCATATATTATAATCAATTGGGATTTCTTATGACTTACTCGACCACTACCCAGGCTACTTTTATTACTCCCTTTACCAAACATATAAAGAAGAATCCCACATACTTTCTTCATCTAATGCCTCAATTCAAAAACATAGACTAGTCTAAGATCATCTAGACATCATTTCCAAAATCATTACATGTAGAGTCCTTGATGAACTCTTTAGGGGATGTTTTTAAAATGATCACTACTAAGGATACTCAGTTAGTAGATGCCACACAACTGATAATTTCCTAGTGGGATGTAGACCTAGAAGTTCAAGCTTCCTAGAGACCCAATCCAACAATAACTAAGGTCCCCACTATGAGTTTCATTTTTGATAAATCAATGAATACAGTAAAAAGGGTCAAGAAGAGGAATATAGAATATGATTTTGGTAGAGGCTTGGTCTTGGAAGAAAGGTAGGATGTGTTCTCACAGTCAAAGAGAAAGACTGAGAAACTTGCATAGTCTCTATTTAATGAGGATATAAAAGCCTACCTATGGGCAAATATATAGGCATTGCTAGAGCTTAATGAGGGCATAAATAAATCTAAATGGGAGTTATAATAAGATCTGGAGTAGGTAAGGGTAGAACAATAATTTGTTCATGTTCCTAGGGAAATTGAAGGTGATGTACAAAACACTAATTTGAGGCTTTATAATATTTTGAGACTATTGCTTTAATGAGGGCTGAATTTTACCCTCACATAGTTGTCTCATTTATTGGATATAATAGAGATGGAATATTCAAGGAATGAATCTTTGATAAATTTCATTAAACATTAGGACTTGGTCAAAAGTTGATTTGGTAGAAGATCAAAGTTTAAAGCATTCAAAATATCTGATCTAGTGCTTCTAACAGACAAAGCCCATGAAAATAAAGGATAAAATGACAAGTTCACCCCCTTATAGACTGGAACTTACTAGATATCATATATCTTGGGTAACAATTTTTTTGTTTAAGTGATCTCCAAGGTAATGGAATGACATATTTAGTTAATGGGCAATTTTTGAAGCACTAATTCATGGCTATACCATATGGAAATGTTCCTAAATGACAATAAGTGATGAGCTAGAGTAGGAATAGGATAAATTTACTAATTCATAGTTAGGTTTATTATTTTTTGTCATTTACTTTCTCTAGAGTAGTTTTATGCTTTCTAGATTAGCATTTCCTATTTTTATCATGTTGCTTTATTTTAGTTTAGTTCCCTACTTTCTAGAATAGACGTCTTTGTTTGTTTTTGTGGTAATAAGGTTGACTTCTCATGTTATCACCAAGATAATATCCAATTCACTAGGCTTTTCATCCATGCTTACTTTTATGAATATTGAGTCCATAGCAAAAATTTCCAAAATGAATAAAAAGTGTGGGAAGGATATAAAACAAAACACACAAACTAGCTCTATTTGTAGGTTTTACACCATTGTGTCTGAGATTTTTACAATATAGGTATATAATAAATAAATTAACCATGGTTATATCATAATTGAATAATTATATTAGTTATATAAAAGATAATCTCATTACTCTATATAAATTTAGAATGTTTTCTCATCTCTTTAGGTCAAATACACTTTTCATGTTAATACTTATTTTAGGTAATAACTATTGATACAAGTATAGTTGTTAGGGACATTCTAGAAAATCAATTTTCACATACACCATTTATTTTAACCTTTTAGGATTTAGTGAATGTAAATCCTATGTTGTTAAAGAGTTGAGTATAGTAAATTAGTGTAGAATTATGCAATAAATATAACCACTGATCTATAACAAAATTGACTTAGTTTGACATTTCTAAAAATAAAAATAAATAATGTAAATAAGAACTTAGCTAGAAAACAAATGAGAAAAGTGTTATAGAGGCTAAAAACTAATAAAAAGGCTAGTTTAAGTGTTATAAATAGGTTCTAGGTGTCAAAACCCCTCCTAGATAGTAACACCCTAATTATATAGTAACACCATATGGTGCTAATGTACCTATTTTGGTTTTAGTGTCCTTTATGTAGAATTATTTTGAGCTATTGGGTGCACATATGATTGGAACTACCAATCCTATTCCTATGTTCATGAGTTTTGTATCTCTATATATGACCTACTTTGATTGATTTTATAAACAAACCCTAATCCTCCATATTTATAGGGAATCTAGTTGATACAAGTAGTAAAGTGCATTTGTTAGTGGGGTAAGATGGACATCCTCAACACCCCACTATGATGAGAGTTTCTTACATACTAATAATTTGAATAGGGATCAATCACAATATAATTATCCCCACCCAAGTGTTGGTGAAAGTACAACTAAAACTAGTATGATTATTGAATTGAGTGATTTGAATGTGCTTGAGACTAAAAATCTGAGTAATCTAAGCTTAGGAATGCTATACATAGTTGTATGTATAAGTAGGGTAGACTAGGGATTGGTAACATTGATTGTGCATAACTTGTTCTGAGTTTGTATGTCTAATTTGAATCTTATTTCCATCTAGTGGTTAGAGGGATAAAAGTCATCTATATATACAATTTTGGTGCTTTTTCAGGTGTTAAAATAGGTCTAGGCTAACTTAAGGTGGTCTTAGATTTTAAAAAATATCTATTGGTGTAAAAAGGAGAGAAATGACAATAACACCCAAATTGGGACACTAGTGCTATGTGGTGTTACTATACCTATTATGGCACTAGTGTTCAGGTGATAAAGCCTAAGGTAAGAAGGGCTATGGTGTCAAAATTAGGGTCTAAGACTACTTTAGGGATGTTTATGGATGCATATGGTCTACACAAAGGTTGGATAACTATGAAAATAGGACCTAAGATTGGTCTAGGTATAACCTAGGAATGGGTAGCCTCAAGTAGCACTCTTAGCACTCAAGTTTCATTTTTAGGTGATTACATTTGCCCCCCTTTATTCTAGGAATGCAAAAAATTGAAATTACTAAGATAAATGAAAAATATGTTAGGAGTTATCTTTTACATTGTGGGTTTTTACCAAGAAGTAAATAGAATATTTGTTAATTAATTAGTATTTGGTTAGTAATCAGAATATTGTTATATAAACAATATTATAATAATAGACTAATACATTATTTAGTTAGTTAGTTGTGATATATTTTTATATTTTATAACAATATTAATCATATAAGAGATTGAGAGATTATAGGGATGTGAGAGATATATGGAGATATGATCTCTAGAAATATAGGAAAGACTTTTCCTATATAACTTTGTAATGTCCGATATTGATATTAATTTAGATAGTGTGCATAATATATTATTTATATGATTAAAATATTTGTCTCTCTATGTTTATCTCCATTACATGATTTAAACCTATGTAAAGATTATCTAATACACATCATTGGTATCAGAGTGGGTATTTTATTCAATGGAAGATTAATCAATTTATATTGGGCAGATCCATTTCAAATTATGGTGGCCTCTGTATGGATTTTCCCTATCCTCTACACCTATCTACCATTGCTTGTCTTTATGTATGATCAAATGATTTAGTAGTTATATCCCTTGTATCAACACCTTTATCTGACCCACATCATGTGTGCTAAATCATCATATTATTATCAAGATTCATATTGGTTGTCTCTGCATTCTTTGACTACATTAGTCTTAACATCTAATATGCAGACCTATATGTAGCAGGTAAGATTTATTCAAAGAATATGTGAATCAAAGAATTGAACAGAGTTCAAAATTCATCATTATTCAAAGCATGTTTCAATTTTGTATCATTTCTTTGCATTCTGATCATCCAAAATTTTGACCGATCCATTTGTACTCAAGCTCTCCTTTATAGATCTAGATCAAATTTTATTTGTTAGCATCTCTCTAATTTGCTTTATCATCTACCCTAAATGAATACAAAGTATCAACCTCCATATGTGCATTTTCAACATAGTTATTTCAAGTCAAGTTGTGTGGTAAAGTCAATTTCGATACATGATTTTCTTCCATGGATTGATGCACCGGCTTGTAGCTTATTTAGAGATTGAGTCTTGTAATGTTGGGAAAGATATGCATTATCTAAGTATTCATATTTTTATCTACATTTACCTAACATCTACATTTTCTATGTACAAATATGAACCATTCTCATGGGGAGCCACCACATGTCCTTAAATATCCAAAAAGAGCCCACAATTTTCTTTAAAAGGTTGGTTAGAGTTATGAGGTTTATATCACATATATATTAGTGTATAAAATTTGATTATAGTTAGGTTTGATATTTTTTTTTAGTCATTCATTCCAAGTTGTAGTATTAATAAAAGTTTTATAGAGTAAATTCATAGTTATATTCTTGTTATATAGTCCCTCTAAAAATTTAGTGAGTTTAATATTCAATTTTAGGTCTTAGTTTTATCATAATTATAGTCTTGTATGATGATATTGTTTAAAAAGGTTCATTTTTTAAGTGGGGTCATGTCAAATATTAGTATATGGTCATGTTGATTAAATTTTTTTGGGTTTAAGTAGTAGTTTCCATGAGTCAACATAGTCTATTTTGTGTCTTTGATTTTTTAAAAAAACATTTTTTTTAAATGAGTCAAAAGTCAAAGTCATTTAGGCTTAGGTATAGTATAGAGTCATTGTCAAAAATTGTCTTACTAGATGCATTATCTCTTGTACACGACATCCTATGGATTTGTATTGTTTTACATTGAGGGGGAAGTACACCCAATATGAAAACATTTATGCTTCATTGATAAATTAGCTGAGTAAGCAATGAATGTACTATAGGCTAGAGGATACATGGATGATAGAATTTTTTTGGTGACCTCTCATCAAACACTAATGATGAGGCCACACCAATGATGTGGTGACATTTTGTGTGGTATGTTTTTCATTTCCACTATGTGTTTTCAAAATAAAGAATAAAAGAATATGCATATTCAAGTAATGTAATGTGTGTGTAATTCCAAACATAATTCCCTAATGTGAGAACATTATGAAAGGATATAAATCACTACTGTAATTTAGCTCATGGATATTGAAAGGGTTTATGGTAGAGATCTTGAAAACCATAGGAGATGAACAATGTTTTGGCAATAGTTAAGAGAGAATCTAACTATAGAGATCCTATAATTGCCTTACTTCTTTATGGAAATGAACCTCAGTGACACATCTATTGTGGTCATGTAAAGTAAATGTAGGATGTGTTCCATAACATAATAGTGGTCATGTGTAGCAAGATTATGTTAGTAGTGTACATACCTAAGAGTATGCAGTGGCATACAATTTTATTCATGTCAAGGTTTGTGGTAAACCTATAAAACCATGTGAGGAGTGAGGCTCTCTTTATATCAACGTCATGAGCCAAATAGGGCATGCTACAAGAGGTGAGTATACAAATAAGAGTGTGAATGTTTTTTCACCATGTAAAACTATGGGGGGGGGGAATGTTAGGAATTAGCTTTTACATTGTGGGTATTTATCGAGAGGTAAATAACATATTTTTTAATTAGTTAATATTTGGTTAGTAATCAGAATATTGTTATATAAATAGTATTATGATAATAGATTAATATATTATTTGGTTAATTGATTGTGATATATTTTTATATGTTATAATAATATTACTCATATAGAATATTGAGAGATTATAGGGATGTGAGAGATATATGGAGATATGATCTCCATAAATATAGGAAAGACTTTTAATACATAACTTTGTAATGTCCCATATTGATATTAATTTAGATAGTGTGCAGAATATAATATTTTTGTGATTAAAATATTTGTCTTTATATGTTCAACTCTATTGCATGAGTTAAACCTATGTAAATATTCTCTAATACACATCAAAAGAAGTGTACCTAGACTTACCTAAGAAGTGAAGCCCATGAATCTGAATCTAAGTATGTGAATCATGCTCCCTACATGTCCTACAAATGGTTTGTACATAAATCATTACTTACTTAGGAGATATCATAAGTAAAGACAATATTGAGTAAAGAGACAAAATTGAGTAAATAAATAAAACTGAGTAAAAATATAGGAGAGAAGAAAACATTGAATACACCTCACTAGGTATATGAACCAATGCATAAACTAAGTGACAACCTCTATGTGTATGTGTATATATTGATCAATCATTGAATATATTAGACTAAACTGATGGATTGATGAATCTTAATGTGTGGGTGGCTCAAGAACTCAATCCAGTTTTGACTCCATCATTTCCCACTACTATTTAGTGGATCATGACTTGTGAATAGCATGGATTAGATTGATGTTGTGTTCAAGCCTCTCATGTTGGTGGATTAATAAGTTAAGTAGAGTATGAATCCATCATTACCTACCTATGTATAGTAGATTCATCTAAAAATAAAACTACATGATGTAACTATAAATGTTTAACTAGAGATGATAGTTCTAGGCCACTTGGGTATATTAGGTAGCTTTGGGACACTTAGAAATGCTAACCACTATAGATGGAGTAAGGCATGAATCTGGTGTGTAACCTAGAACATGGTGTCTGATGTGTATATCATAGAGAATGACATGAAGTATGTCATTCCATCTGATCAACTAATGTGTAACCATATAAAAATAATGTGCCATACACATGCCCCTAAATCTAATATTTGAGCATATGGATTTTGAATTGAGTTATAATAATCTATATATGAGTATCATAATTGAAAATGGGAATGACCATGCCACACATGATGCCCCCAATCTGAGCAAATTGGTATGAATCTGAGCTAAACTAAGCCATAACTAGTAAATATGTAATTGAACCTATAAAACTTGGATTATACCTACTATAATTTATCGGCCAATCTAGAATTTTTTGAAACTAAGGCTACTAGATAGTAGTGTCATAACTTAGACAATAGTGCATGTGGTACTACTGTCCCAATTTGGGTGCTTATGCTTGACTATTTTAATTTATGTGAAATTATAATTGACATCTATGTAACTATTTACCATTATGTTTTCCTAAGTCTAATTTATGTATTCTAAGCCTATGTGCTAAAAATTATACTATGAGTGCATTCAGATAGCTGAATCTCTATGATAAACCATTGTGAATGCCCCCTCTTTTGAGGGGATTTTTTGAACCTATGTAATTATGCTCCTCAATAGAAAAAAGGTGATATAAAATGTGTGTCAACTATAGCATATATGATATCTATGTAATAAACTAATATAATGTGCATAAATAAAATCAAAATGTAAGATAAGTTGAGCATAAGTTTGTAATGTGTGATGTATGTTAGATCTAACATTCATAAGGCTATCAAGATAGATATAAAAATGTATGTGAAAAAAAAAATTGAGTAATAACTAAGTAGTTACCTAGGGGGATGGGGCATGATGTTAATCATGGCACCCAAGTAGGAAGGGGAGATGCATGAGGTCCCTCATGGCATCTAAAACTGGAATGTGTAACAAGTAAGAGGCAAGTGTCATGGCCATGGTGCATATAAGAAAGGATAAATACAACACACATGAGGCACATAAAGTAGGATAAGGGGACACAATACAAGGGACACAAGCAAATGTCACTAAATATGAGAGAGCAAGACATACAAGGACATGTTAAAATGTGTGGCCACATACACAAACAAGTATGTTGGCTTAGAGCCATAGAGAAGGACATGTTCAAATGTATGCACACACGATCAAAAAGGCACACACAAGGGCATGGGCACATGTCCAAAGCATACATATAGTGAGAATAAATGGCATAGATCCATAGAGCAATGAAATATTTAGATGCCCTCAAATAGAATAAGTGTAGAGAAACAATCAAGTCTAAATGAGGAAATCTAGAAATGAAAGTATGTATGAACATGTAATACATATATATGTAAGATCTAAGATGTACATAGGTTGAGTCTAAAGTAGTATTATTTAGCAAAAATATGAATAGGTGGATCATGATCAATATCAAGTATGACAGTGCTAAATTCGTGATGTAGAGTTTATAAATATTTAACTTAGTAATCAAAACTATGTATAGGGTGCCTCAAAATGGGTGAATGTGTCAAATGAGGAATCCATGTATCTATGTATATGCCCCTAGTGGGTAGATAGTAGAAAATATAGATTAGTATTGTCCACCTAATTTATGTAGTAATATTCAATCATTCGATAAGAACAAGTGAAGCATGTATGTATGATTAAAACTGACTATACTAAGATGGCTAACATATATATTGTCTTGCAAAATATAAGAGATGTAAACATGGTAATGTATACTATCTATCATTTGTATTTTTTGGGTAAGCATTTAGATGTTTTTGTATTTTTAACATATTATATTATTTTTGTACTTGTTGGATATAATTTATGTATAAACAACATGAAAATCAAACTATATATAAGGAGAAATAAATAAGGAAAGTATGTATAAGAAGGGAGGAACAATACTAACTGATGAGTCTCATAGGAGACTCACTACCAATTTATCACATGTTAAAACTAGAAATGGTAACCTCTCATAAAGTGTGGTTGTTATGCTATAGTTAAATGGTGTTGTAGTATGAATCTAAGTATTATTAATCATCGATAGCATAATAATCATAATAACCTAGAATGCTAGAGGGAATTATCTCATACTATGGATTTGACCTTTCTAAATTATTCTTTGGAATATTATTTGTGATTTTTCCCTTTGAGACTATGTTTATTATAGGCATATGGTGCTTTGGAGGCTCTTTTCCTAGAAAGCCTCCTTTGAGAATGATTTTTGGCTTAGCATAATTTTGAATTTTTAACTTAATTTCTTGATTTTTTTTACAATATTTCCTATGTATCTGGACTTTTTTCCTTGATAAATTATATCTGTGAATGATTTGACTTAGGATGTTCAATAAATCCCAAGCCTTGTTGACCAACATTATCAACTTCTAAAATAGGAGTAATGACTCCTTAAGCATGTTTTCCCAACCCTTAACATTGGTAATCAAACTATTGTAGATACTTTTGACAAAACCCATATTGATTTGAAAATGAGACCTCATTATAGAGAGGTATATTTATATCCTTCACTTGATTTACCTATGCTTGTTTTACTATTTATGGTTTTTATTTTGATTTGTGAACCTTTTTTTGTTCTGAGTTATGCTTTTGTAACCATTTTTGTACTATTTATGAATTTGACCCTTTTGAAAATATTCCTATATTACTGTGGATTGCTTAACTGATTTATCTTGTATATGTTCCTCATTATCAATTATGTATGGCATATGATTTTTCAATGCCAAATATAAATCTATGTGATGACCATACATTCTATGGCATGCAAAATAATATCTGGATATCCTTACTAGATGTAGAGGAGTTAGGTTGATCAACTTAGATTTAATCATTTTCCTTAAAAACTCAATTGAAATTCTATTTGATCTTTGAATGCCTTTTAAATCACTAGTTGTAGATGCACTATATTGTGATTTATTGTTTTGATATGTAACATTATTTTCCACAAATTGACTAAGTGAAGATTAAAGTAATAGTATTTCCACATTCCATGAATTACAGTAGAGAGCTTATGGATTAACCTATGTTTAAGTGAAGATGCATATACATGATTGACACTGGCATGCCCTAGTGGATTTTCTCTTGTAAACTAGTTTTCCAATGTTTTAATATTTTCCTATAATAGTTGATTTTCAGTTTGAAATTCTAAAATTAACCTAATCATATAGATAATTTTATCCCTTAGAGTCTCACAAGTGAAAACCTTAGTTACTTCTGATTGAATATGTAGGCACACACCCTGTAGAGGAAAAGTGTAGACATGGATAGGATGAGTATGGGCATTAGTAGAAATAGTATAGGATACTTAATCTCATGGAGGAGTGATATCATTAACCTAGTTAGAGGGAAAATAACTATCACCCTCATGGAGATGAGGAGGAGAAGGAGATTATTTCCTATGCATAAGCTATGACATTGAAAATTGAAACATGGTTGTTAGATCATGTAATAGATCCTATTTGATTGTTAATGTAATTCCATATAAGATAAAGATAACATGCTATGAAATATGAAATATATTTGAACTGATTTAAAACATCATTTACATATGTGTTTATGTCATTTTTGAATTCAATCCAAATGAAAGGAAACAAGCATGCCAAAAAATCTAGAATACTTTGTATTAAAAAGTAATTTACTTTATTTATCATTATTATAATGATTATATGAAATATAATTTTGGTTTAGGGATAAACCCTAGGTTATCTAGTGTTAAGGTTTTATTAGTTTTCAAATTAGGTCAGGTTCATCAAATGTTTTAGCCTTTTAAGGTTTAGTGAATATAAATCCTATGTTGTTAAATAATTGAGCATAGTAAATTAGGGTATAAATAATCATTAAATATATCCACTAATTTGTACCAAAATTGACTTAGTTTTATCTTTCTAAAACTAGTAATTACTGATGTAAATAAGAACTTGGCTAGAAAATGACAAAGACAAATGATCTAGAAGCTGTAAACTGAGATAGAGGCTAGTTTATGTGTCACACATAGGATCTAGGTGTCGAAACCCCTCTTTTATAGTATCATCCTAATTGGATAGTAGTGCCATGTGGTCTTAGGGTTGCTATTTTAGTGGTAGTTTCCTTTATGTAAAACTATTTTGAGCATTTGGGTACATCAGTGTCTAGGTTTATCAAGCCTGTTCCTACATGAATGAGTTATAGATCTCTATATATGACCTGATATGATTGCTTTTATTATCAAGCACTTATCCACCATGTTGTTTGGGCATCTAATTGATACAAGAAGTAAAGTGTGTTTGTTAGTGGGGTAGGCTAGACATCCTCAACACCCCACTATGATGAGTTGCCTAAATACCAATAGTTTGAAGAGAGATCAAGCTCAATGTAGTTCTCTCCATATAAGTGCTAGTTTAAGTACAAGTAAATCTATTATGATTGTTGAATTGAGTAATTTGAATGTTCTTGAGACTATAAATCTAATTAATATGAGCTTAGGAATGTTGTAGATGGTTATATGCAAAAGTAGGGCAAAATAGGGATTGATAATCTTGATTATGCACAACTTGTTATGAGTTTGTATGTGTAATTTGAATCGCATTTCCATATAGTGGTTAGAGGGTTAAAAGGAATGTATATATACTATTTTAGTGCTTATGAGGGTGTTAAAAGAGGCCTAGGTCAACCATATGTGGCCTTAGATTTGAAAATATATTTATTGGTGGAAAAAGGAGGGAAATGACAATAACACCAAAATTGGGACACTAGTGCCATGTGGTGATACTATACCTATTATGAAATTGGTGTCCAGGTGGCAGAACCTCAGGCACGAAGGGCCAAGATGCTAAAATGAGGGTTTAGGATTCCTTTAGGGATGTCTAGGGATGCTTATAACCTATACAAAGGTTGGATAAGTGTGAAAATAGGCCCTAAGATAGGTCCAGGGATAAGCTATGGATGCATGGTCTCAAGTAGCACTCTTAACACTCAAGTTTCATTTTTAGGTGATTACACCAGCTCATATTGATTCCTACATTCCTTCTTCTACTTGTATTCTATAAAAAAAGAGGACCAACATATCTTAAAGAGTGATCAATAAACCCAAATAAAATATAAAGGTGATCAAAGAATCACATGATGAATAATATCAATGTATCATGCATCATACAAGAATTTGAAGGAAAAAAGGAGAAAGAACCAAATGTATCTCTGCCAAGGCTATGGATGCCTAACTAGTAGTAGAGCAATGACTGAGCTATTTTGAATTTAATATTCTTCAAGGAAAATTAGAATGATACCTAAAATTTATTCTAAATCCTTATTAAAATCATTAAGATGTGGTTTAAATAAAATCACTTCATTGCACGTAGATCTAAGGTATGGGCAAGGCTAGTATGTTGTATGAATAAATTGGGAGTCTCTTTCATATTTTTGGTTCAATTATTCTCTTTGGGTATGATTCATGTTTGATTTGGTATTTTTAACCAAATATTCTAAGATCTTGAATACTCAGTATTATTCACCATATGAATCACCATTTATTATATTCAACACACCCCCACTCTCAATTTTACTAAGTAGGGACCCATTAAAAGTTTTAAAAGTCTAGTTCTATTTTGAAAAGCCTTTCCATTAGCATTTATATGTGTATTCAACAAGCTTAAGATCTAAAATTTATTATTCTTTATGTATATGACTAATATTTAATATAAACACATTGGACATTTCTTTGTTATTTGGGTTTTCATGATATGATTTATTTAGACTAATGTATTAATGATCTTCAAGAGTTTTTATGTATAAATACGTTTTTGAATTTATATTTTGTGTATTTTGCACTTTGAAGGTTGTGCATTTTGTATTTAGAGTATTTAGAATTTTTGTTCATAGGTTTTATTCATCCCAACATTTATCACATACTTCAATGTATCTGAACTTATAAGTCTTCATCTCGGTACAACTTGCTTTACCTTCACATATTTTACAGTTCATAAGATGTGTTTAAAACTCTTGGTTTTTACTAATTAAAAACTTCAAAAATTTTGTTCTTTGCATATTTTGTTTAGAAGTTTTGATCTAGAAGTTGGTTTTTAGTATTCATGTTGTTACATCTTTTATCTTTGGAACATTTGTTCACATATTTTTTCATGACTTTGGCTTCGCATATTCTACATTTCACAAGTGGTGTTTATAATTTGGTCTTTATAAAAAGTGTTTGAAAGTTGTGTTCACAAAAAATTTACTTCAAAATTTTGTCACATATTTGGTCTTTAAATATTTTATTCAAAATTTTATTGATCACAACCTTTGCATTTCAAATTTAGAATATCATAAGAATTGGCTAGCTCGATCTCAACACAAAGCCCAAAACCTGACTTTCGAAGGCATGCTACATGACATGATCAATTTTGGGTGAATGCATTGATAAAATGACACTTGTCCAAGGATATGATGTGGATTTTATTTGAATGCATAGAAAACCTATGTGGCATACCCACCAAAGTAAAATGGAAAAATTTGAATTAAATGAGTAAAACAAAATTGGAGATGATAGACATTAATGGTGCATGATTTTTAATTAAAGTCCAATACTCAATGCTATATGAGTGAATTATTAAGAAATATCATGCCTATTGATTAATGAATATCTCAAGTGAATTTACATTTAAAAAAGAATTCAAATCCCTAGTTATCCATGTTACTACTTAAATTACCTTTAAAAAGTGAGCAAATAGTTGAATTCATGACTAGAACTACATACTTAAACTAGGTAATAATAAATTCTTCATCTAAGGTATTTAGGGGAATGCTTCCACCTTATAAATTATCTATCAAAGACTCCATATACATAATGTTTTTGATTATACCATGTTCAATGATTAATATGCCAATTATCTATCTTTTTAGGATGTGATCAAGGATGTGGATGCCCATTCATATGAAGAGACTCTGACATCCCCATAGAAATAAATAGTAGTAGACTTACTTCCATTAAATCATAAATAATTACATTTTACATTATCAAAGCCTGAGATGATTCCCTACATCGACCTACTGAGGGATGCATTCTTCACATGGAAGGTGATTGGCAGTGGTTTCCTATAACACATAAGCCACCATATTGTCATCACTTACATTTTAGGGTATGATTTACAAAGGTACATAATATTTCCCATTATATATTACACCTTTGATGGATAGTAGGTTGAGTTTTGGAGGAAGATGACCACAATTGAGAACAAACTGAGGAAATGGATCATTCCTAAAGAAGTGGTCACCCTCAAAGCCAAAGAGCTAGCGCCTATCACCAAATTTTAGATTAAAGTTAGAATTGGGATGGATTTATTGAATATATTATATGGTCACCCTAGTATCCACTTCCTCTATCTGGAATGGGTGACATTGTTAGTTTTATTGATGATCTCAGAGCTGATCTTCTCCCTAGGAGAGTTAATTAGCATAAAACCATAGGAACAAATGTTTAAAAAGGATAAGAGGCTAACACATGGTCATTTATATATGATGTCATATTTTTTATATGTAGTCATGGGCACCATTTATGTGCATAATGGATCTCTCTAGAGCCTAGCCCTAGATTATATTAAAAATTAGGTATGTGACTTTTTTCTCTTCCTCCACATCTATGCACATACGAGGAATATAGTCAAAATTATTGAGAATGTTTACTCATGTTTGGAGGGTAATTCATGTGGAAACCTTGATCAAAATATCAGAGAGCATTGTTAAAACATTAGGGACAAGAGGGGATTACTATATCTATCTTGACTACATAGTAATCATGGTGATGGGGAACAAGGTTTCCCTTTTGTGCCTCCCAAAGTATGTCCTTAAAAAACTAGTTGAATAGGAGATTTATTACTATTTGTGGTGGATAATTGATAAATATTTAAAGAATAATAAGGATATGTTACATGTCTCCTATTTAATGATTGGCTGAATGGATTACACTAATGGAAAACATTTTAGATAAGTTGGAAAAGTTAGGGAATACTATTCATTAGCTACTTTTTCTCATAGGGATTGGGATCCTCACATCCTAATTCAAAATCACATTCAAGGTTTCAAAATACCCTACTAGCATGAACCATATGAGCATGATTTCATATTTTTTAATGCAAAATATGATGCCAAGGTTCTAAAAATAGAAAAATCAGCTAGATTAATGGATGACATTTTGAGTGTTATCTAAGCACATCCCTTTATAAAAATGACAAAGGAAGATACTAGGCTACCACCTTCTAGTATATGGTCAACTATAGATTATTGGACCTCTTAGAATTCCCAATAGTCACAAGAGTAAGGAACCTAATCTAGATCACAACCCATTATGATGACATCCATCAATTAGGAGTAAGTTATGGGGGAGGCCCATGTAGTTTCAAGGTCCTCACATGAAGGTACATCTCAGTCATCACCATTTGAAATGATAATTATTTAGAGCAATAGGTGGAGGAAATTCATACTAATAGAGGTTCCTTTGG
The DNA here is from genome assembly GCA_037957365.1 of Torreya grandis. NCBI lineage: Eukaryota > Viridiplantae > Streptophyta > Pinopsida > Cupressales > Taxaceae > Torreya > Torreya grandis. The sequence continues at coordinate 757,909 of JARHVA010006524.1, read as the reverse complement.
GAGAGTTGAAGAACCAATTTTCATTGATTCTTATAATTCTAAAGATTTTATCCTTATTATTGCATCCGTGGCTTCAAATAATTCAAGTGTGGGTGTCATACCCACTCTACTCAATAGGATCCTCCCTTGGATGAAAAGTCAACAATTTTATAAAAAATAAAGCCTAAAGTTCTTAGGGATCCTATGGACAAAAGTCCTAAGACATCAATGCAAGAAGAGCTTGAGTCTAAAGATGAGGATGAGGAGATACAAAAGGTCAAAATATTGAGTCTTCAAATAAAAAAGGGAAATCACCAATAAAGGAAAAAAATTTAGGTAAGGATATTTCTCTGATAAATCCCTTAGTGCCTATTATTTCCTCAATCCCCATCGTTTCTACTACCACTAATACTACTTTTTTTCATTGGCTCTTATAGTTTCTAGTGCTACTTTGGACTTTTTAGTCCCTACTCATTCTAGTTTTCACATTGTTCCCTTAAGTCTTATTAATTATATTTTTAGGAGCATTGATCCAACTCTAATTATTTCTATTGCTCCCATTATTTCTACCTCCCTTACTATTACTTCAATTGCAGTTTCCACTACCCCCATAAGTCTAAGAAATAAAAATTTAAGAAGACTAGGGGATCACTTTCTAGTTCCCAATTGCACATATATTTTATTCAATTTGTCATGCTTATGCCTTCCTTCACCACTACCAAAGCTACTTCTATTACTCCCTCTACCAAATCTAATAATAAGAATCCCACTTAAATTGTTCATCTAATGCCTCAATTTGGAAACATAAACTAGTCCATGATCATGTGGCTATCATTTCTAGACCCATTACATGTATATGCATTAATGTAATATTTAGGGGTTGCTTTGAAAATGACCACTACTGAGGATACTCAGTTAGTAGATGCCACACAACTAATAATTCCCTAGTGGGTTGTAGACTTAGAAGCCCAAGCTTCCCAAAGACCCAATCTAACAATAATTGAGTTCCCCATTATGAGATCCATTTAAAAAAAATAAATGTATACAATATAAAGGGTTATGAAAAGGAATATAGAAGATGATTATGGTAGAGGCATAGTCTTGAAAGAGAGGCAAGATGTGTTATCACTATCAAGGAGAAATACTAGGAGACTTGTGTAGTCCCCATATAATGAGGATTTCAAAGCCTACTTGTAGGCAAATATAGAGGCATTATTATAACTTCATGAGGGCATAGATCAAGCTAGACAAGAGTTACATTAAGAGATAGATTAGGTAAGGGAACAAAAACAAATTGTTTATGTTCTTATGGAAATTGAAGGTGATGTAAACAACATTGATTTGAGGCTTTATAAAATTTAGGAGACTATTGATTTAAGGAGAGTTTTATCTCCTCTTGTAGTTGAAATAATAAAATTATTTAATTCTTTGATTGAATATGAAAATAAGTTGAATTTCCTTTTAGTGTATACAACAAATAAGGCTTACAACCATCTTGATTTCATGACACCATTAGAAACATCTAATGCTCTAAATGTGGTGGTAATTAGGACATCAGAAGTTAGGTAGTGGGTATCAATCATGTAAGCCTTGATTCCTAAATTGATAGGGTAGGAAAAATAATTCATGCAAATTTTTGATGGGTTAAACTTTCATAGGCATAGGATCCTTCAGTTAAATTAATAAATAGTGTCAATTTTGATCAACTACTACAATAGGAGTCATCCCATTTTAAGAAAAGTCTCTAGGAATGTACACTGAAAAGAATTGAACAAGATATAGGCTTTACCAAAAATAAGGTTATAGAGGTGGAAATATTTTAGATGGAATTTAGATTCACAAAGATAGAGCATGCCCATTTTCTACTGTAAATTTTTAGGGTGTATATACCCTCCCTTTTGAGCATGGATGCAACAAGGTTACAACATAACATTGGATATAAGCACTACCAAGAGTTATAAGTGAATAAGCAAGCTATAAATGGGTCTTCTAGTTTAACTATAGCTTCCACAATAGTCCCTATAGTGACTATCAGTTCAATCATGCAGGCTCTATTGACTAGTAAACCTTAGTCTATTCTATTATATATATATATATATATATATATATATATATATATATATATATATATTACATGTAAATTGAAAATGTAACTAGGACATATAGTAGTTGAATGAATAATTTTGTAAACATACACACATTGCATGGATTTGTAAGAGAGAGTCTAATTTCAAAAGTATCAATTTTGACTAAGTTTAGACATGCATGCATAACTTGAATTAATTATAATTTTCATTTTAATTATAATTAATATGTAATTTTAGGCTTTTACATGGATTTGGATGATGAGGTGACCCCTCCCCAAATCTATTTATACTTGTAATCCTCTTGTTTTTTAGGTTTGGAAAATTTAACAATACATGAATAAGTCTCTTTGATTATCATGCAATTGTGTTGATGTTTTTACATTCCAATTTTTTGTAATTAACTGTGTTTACTTTTTTGGTTGTTTGATTTAATAATTTGAAGTGTGCAAAAATTACAAAGAATTCTTTCTTGTTATTATTGGTGTATGTTGATTGAATATGTGAAATAACTATTAAATAATTTGTAAATATCATTGATTATATGTAATAAGGTTGAATATTTCAAGTCTATAAGTGTGTAGAGGAGTTTTCATTGCTATAGTCTTCTAGGCATGAGTGATAACTATCTTAGATACCTCCTTGGTTTGAGCTATAATATTATAAATAAGAGTGTTCAACAACTAATCTAAACTAAATCAATATTTAAATGATACCTTAGAGTTTACTATATCAATTCTTCCCTATACTTTCATATAGTTTTTGCATGTGTGTGTATAATAGCTACTAATTTAAAGCATTGGTATTAAGACACTTGTACACAAAGAGACAAGCCTAAAAGTAATCCCTTTGAAATCATAAAGACTTCTTTTCTAGATTAGCTTTCCCTCTTTTGGAGTTCCTGTGAGACCTAACCACTTTAGAATAGGTGCCATCCATCCAAATCAACTAGGTTTTAACTTTATTCTACATTTCACTCATCCATTCACACTAAGTTAAAAACTTGCAAGCTTAGCCTAATATTCCACCACCCAATTTTTCAACCCATACTTGTAACTCATGCCCTAGAGTGGAGTTAAACTCCATTGAGACCAAAAAAATTAGAGGTTACCTCATTAACTTTTTTCTATGAATTAAAACCATATAAATAGGCTAAAGTTGGGTGAGACCTTGATACCCCAATTATTGAGCACTACCTACATACTGATACTCTGAAGAGGGATCAAACGCCATGTAGTTATCCTTTGCTACATTAACATGTGAATAACTAGTACAATGTGATAGATGATGGTGAAATACTAATGTAATTATATGCCTTAACCATGACTTGTGACCTATATAATATATTTAGACTTGATATCTAGGCTACTGGGGATGTAAGTAATCTGAATTGGTAGAAATAGATATTTTTCTCTTAGTGTGTAAGTGTAATTCTATTGATTTTTTATGTGAAATATAATTATGTGAAAAATGATTTGAAAAGTGTTTATATATTAATATAATTAAAAATCCCTTGAATAGGGATCATTAGGGACATGGTTTGAATTTCTTCTACCTTTGAAATTATAAAATTTGTTGTTATTTGGTAGGAATATAGGAGGGGGGTGGGAAGGATAATAGAGCAGTGTACTATAGTCCCCAGGGGTGATCTTGTCCAATGGGTGATTCTATCATGGTGAGTGTTAGGTTAGGTTTAAAAGGTGTTTAATATTGATAAGGATATGTATGATTTCATTCAAGGGTCATATATTAGCTTAGAAGAGTGTGTATGGTGTTTGAAAGTGATCAAAAGGGCCCTACGATAGGTCTAGAGCTATGTGTAAAAGAGTGGTCATAAATACATGGTTTTGAAGTAAATGTTAATTTTATGTGTCTAAATTTCCACCCCCACCATTTATTATAGTAATGCATCAAAATTAAAAGTACTAGAGTAATATGAAAGAGAGTGCATACTTGAACTTACTTGTGGGAAAGAGTACTAGATGTAGGCTAGAATGTTGAACTATGCTCCATGCAAACTTGTATTGAAACATATATGATATCGGTATTTATTTAAGATGAATAAAAAAATATGAAATAAAATAAATCAAAGAGTGATAATGAATTAATATAAATTATTGAGTATGCAAATCATTGTGCTTTTTTGGTGTTAAAATTGGTGACTATCACATGTCATGTGTTTGTATTAACATTGAATATATTGGATTGGACTATGAATGCCCTAATACTCATCTATAAGTGGGTGTGATAAATATATAAAGTGTACTTGAATATTTCATTATCATCCCAGAGTAGTGTATTAACTTTGAATCCTTATATGAATCCCAATATATATAACTGGTGTAAAAAAACTAGTATATATATTGTTGCAAAAATTGGTGTAGATACTAGTGAAAATAGAAAACCAACCACTATAGATGGAATAAGGTTCAAATATAGTTCAAAATTACCAAAAAATTGGTGAAAATACTAAGTATAATTTGGGTCTTGTGTATGCAACACAAATAATGACATGAATTGTCATTCCGTCTATGAACACTAGTGAGTAAATTGGTGTATTGAGGAAACAACATGTCACACACATGACCTCAACTAATATATGGTGCATATATATTATGAGACTGAGTAAAACAATCATTTTTCTAAGAATAACTCTATGTGCCAAGTTGAAACAACATTCCACACATGATTATCCCCTAACTAAGCAAATATGAGAAAAAATGTGTAATTTTGAGTAATGCTGGAAATTGAAACTATAAAAATGCTGAGTAATAATTTAAGTAAACTAAGATTTTGAAAAATTATATTACTATATATTTTATTATGCACTTGGACAATAGCACTAGGAAATAAACTAGAGTAGTGATTTTGCTATCCAATGTGGTGATCTTGTCTAAATTGACTTTCTCTATGTTTTTTGAGCCCAAAACTATGTTAAATGTGTAACCATTGTTGAATTATATTTATGTACTAATCTAGGAAGGCCAAGTTTATTAAAAAAACCTCTATGAATTCACCTTATTTTGAGGTGAGTTTATGATCCTCCCTACTAACTTAACTCAAAATAAAAGGTTATGCATTAGGTTATTATGATTTAAATAAATTTAAGTATGAGTAATATTGGAATCATGGAAAATCATGGCATCATTATGTATGTAAATTGAGCATAATAATAATAATAATGTAATATGCATGTGAAAATAATAATTCACAAGAAGTGTGTCTTGATAGATGTGATAATGGAGCACATAAATAACTGAGCAACTGAGTATATATATCTAAATGTAGTTACTTAGGGAGAAATGCATGATGTTCATCATGGCATTGGAAGGGGTTGGGTGCATGATGTCCATGATGGCATAAAAATATAAGTAAATAATATAGCAAAGTGTCATGTCCATGACACACACAATCAAAGAGTACATGCACAAAACACAAAACACATGATAGAAGGCTAATGGGCCAAAAACAAAAGACATGTTCAAATGTAACTAACTCAAATAGAAGACACATATAAACATATGTTAAAATGCCATCACATGCATACAAGGAAACAATGAGGGCTTAGAGACAAATAGAAGGGCATGCTCAAATGCGCACATGCACAAATAGAAAACACCCACAATGACATGTTCAAATGTCATCACATGCATAAATAAGAGATATAAAGTCTTAGACACACTTAGTAATGACATATTAAAATGCCCTCAAAGATAATAAATAAGTGCACACAAGATGTGAAGATAGGAAAGGCAATATAAAATTCATGTATGATTATGCATTTTAATAAATAAAAGCTAAGTTGTAATATGATAAATATTCAGTAATTGAGATAAGTAATAATATATCACATATTTAGTGAGTGACAAATATCATAATATGTAATAAAATTTATATTAATAAGCATGTGAGTAAGATAAGGTGGGAAAAGAAGGATAGAACCTATTTTTACCATGTCCTAGTGAGCTAGTTAATGAATATTCATATTGTAGGAATCTTGTGTAAAGTCTATAATAGAGTAGTGATAGTCTGAGCTCACTGGGAGAACAATGGGGTTAGGGACACTTGAGAAATGCACTCATATAATTTATAGTGATCCTATCTAAATGTAATTTTTGAGTGTGTAACAATGAAAATTCCTAAAATTGAGTTTGGGACCAATGTTTTGTGTAGTCTATAATCAGTCATGTACCCTAGTGAAGCATATATGATATAATAACTAGATAAAACATGTATATACTATTATGCATAATGAAAATTGTGTATAAAAAATACATATAAGCATGCATGGTCATAATTTTTGTTATTTTTTAGAATATTATACTATTTTTTATTTTTTAAATAATTTTAAAGGGATATATACAAGGGAGAAAATATACTAACTGATGACTCACTTAAGAGTCTTACTAGAAATAGATTATACATTGAAGAAACGAATGGTGATATCTTGTGGATGAAGAGTATCATGTAACCATGTATAATTTGTATGATTACCATATTCATATCCTATATAATCAATGTCATTAGGATCATAACAATGTGAATTAATATAGTCATCTTCTTGATTTAAAACTTGAGAAATATCACTCATCTTTATTTGTATCTACATATGAATAAAGAGATACCCATACTATTGTATTGGCATTTCTCATTTATATTTTTAAATATTGTGTCACATGCCTCTATTGATATGCCATTACTTGTATCTATTTTTATGCTATTTGAAAGCATGCTTACTTTCTATTACTCTTTCTTTGAAGAAAGTCTATCTTCTCTTGAAACTATGATCATTGAAATTTCATTTGAAAATGCGACATGGTTGAATCTATTAGGAATAAGTGATTAATTATGAAATAAAATTCAACATGGAAATCATTCCTCAAAATCACAATAATAGAGACATATAGAAGAAAATTTATATCTAAGTAAATACACACATAACACTGATATAATGTGGTTCACCTAATGCGGGCTATATCCACCAAGAGCCTCTCTATAATATTATAAACAAGAGTAAAAAACAACTCTCAACATAAAGTTTCTTATAGAGATAACTTTCTCCAATCTAAATTTACACTAGAATTCTTGACATGCTAAGCTACACCTCAAACCTGATCACATTGACCAAAGAGAGAATTATAAATCTCAAAATTAAGTGAATAATGCAAATGAATAATGTGTTACCCCTCACCCCTATTTATAATTTTCAAAATCCTTTGAAAAATGCACCATAACCATAGAGATAACCATATCCCCACAAAATAAGGAAAAAAATAAGGCAGGTTTGAACCACATAATCTCCCAATTCTCTCAACACCTTAGATCACACCCACTTCTACACAAAACATGACATAAATGGGCGAAGTGGTTGACACACTCAAAAATGCATCCCAACATTTGTGAAAGTAAAAAATGCATGTTAAAAATGTCTCGATAGTTTTATTTTTACCTTAAGGGTGAAATGGGCTCCATATTTAACAATCTCCCACTTGGAGTTTGTTTCTCCTTGAAAAAAATTTAACACTCCTCCATGATCTTCACAAAGACCAACCAAAGCTGAGCATAACCTCAACTTCTCCAATGTCGCTACCTTGGTCATCATATCCATAAGATTCTAGTTCATATGTATCTTCTCTAGCTTTACCATGTTTTCCTCCAAAGCTTTCCTAAAGAAATGATACCACATCTATATGTGCTTTATCCTTGAGTGTAAAGCAGAGTTCTTGGCTAAATGTATAGCACTATGACTATCAATATGTAATCCCCCAACTTCCTACTTATACCCCAACTCATTAAGTATCTATTCTAACCAAATCATCTCCTTGTTAGCCTCTATAACAATAACATACTCAACCTTTGTGGTTGATAAAGCCATAACCTTCTATATCTGATAAATCTAACTAACCATTGTATCCTCGATAGTAAATACATAACCTATTGTACTCCTATTACTATCAATATACCTAGCCATATCCAAGTCCACATAACCATGAAAAGTGGTGTTTGATCCACCAAAACACAATATTGTACCCATGGTTCCTTTCAAATATCAAATAATCCATTTCATTACTTGACAGTGCTCATAACCTAGATTACTCATGTACCTAATTACTACTCCCACTACATGGGTAATATTTTTCCAAGTAAAAACCATAACATACATTAGGATACCAACCATTGATGAGTAAGGTACCTTGGACATCTTTAGCTTTTATTATTTTATCTTAGGATACTGCTCCTTTGATAATCTAAAATGGCCTGTCAAAGGAGTCCTAACCAACTTAGCATCCTGCATATTAAACCTCTCCTAAAATTTCTTCACATACTCTTCTAGGATAAGATAAACTTCCTCTCCTTCTTATTATGAGTTATCCTCATACCAAGGATTTGATTTTCTACACCCAAACCCTTCATAGAAAATGAATCACCAAGTTACTTCTTGAGTACTTCAATCTGCTGCATGTTCTTTCCTGCAACCAATATGTCATCTACATACAAGCATAATATAATATAATTACCATCCTCAAATCTTTTGACATACATGTAATAGTCAGAATGACACATGGAGTAACCCTATTCCAATATAAAATTATCAAACTTCTTATACCATTACCATGGAGATAGTTTTAGGCCATACAAGCTCTTTTTTAGTATGCACACCAATTTATCCTTTCCTTTCTCATAATACTATGGCTGATCCATATATAATTCCTCCTCCAAATCACCATGAAGGAATGTAGTATTTAATTTTAACTATTCTACATGTAAATCCTTTATTACAACTATACCAAGCATAGTTCTAATAGAAGTTAGCTTAACAAGATAAAAAATCTCATCAAAATTAATACCTTTCTTCTATGTAAACCCCTTGACCACAAACCAAGTCTTTTACCTTTTCCTTCCTCTATCCTCTTCTTTGATTTTGTATACCCACTTGTTTTGAAATTCTCTCTTGCCATTTGGTAGCTTCACCAAATCCCATATCTAGTTCTCCATTAGAGAACTATGTTCCTCTTCCATGGCTTGCTCCCACTTCTCCCTAGCATTCACCTATATTTCTTCCTCAAAACATTTTGGTTCTCCACTATCACTAAGTAAAAAATAACTCAAAGAGGGGGAAAAATTTTTAGGAGCTTTTCTTACCCTAGAAGACCTTCTTACTATAGGAGTTTGGGGTTCCTATGTAGGAAGTTCTTGAATTGTCTCCTTGGACACCTTACCATTCATAATATCATCCAATACTGTGTACTCTTTTTGTTCTTATTCTTGCAACTAATCCTTATACTTGACTTTTTATTTATAGACAACATCCCTAGACTAGAATATTTTCTTGTCTCTAAGACTCCAAACCTCGAAACCAAAGTCATCCTCACCATAACCAATAAAGGTTCATCTCTCAAACTTAGCTTCTAACTTGGTCCCATCTTTCTTGACAACATTAAAAAATGAATTACATCCAAATACCTTAATAAAAGAATAATTAAATTTCTTACCAAACCAAGCTTCCTTAGGTATTCTTTCATCCAAAGGTACTGAAGGTCCTCTATTAATTAGATATACCACTATGTTAACTGTTTCCACCCAAAACATTAGGGGTAACCCTGAATGCAACCTCATGCTCTTAACACACTCTAAAATTGTCCTATTCATCCTCTATAACACTCCATTCTCTTCTGGTGTCCCTAGAACCATCCTTTGCCTATGAATTCCATTCTATGAATAATAATCATCAAATGCTTTACTACAATACTCACCTCTATTGTTCAACTTGAGACCTATTTCATTCTCAAACAAAGCTTTCCATATTTTTAATGTTTCAAATGTATCATATTTATTCTTAATTCAATAAACCCAAACTTTCCTAGTTGTATCATCAATAAATGTAACATAATAATTTCAACCACCAATAGAAGATATTTGAGCAAGCCCCCATACATCTGAGTGAACCAACTCCAATTTATTATTCTTCTTCATAGGTCCAACCCTCAAGAACTTAACACATTTATACTTTCCATACACACAATTATCACAAAATTCCAAATCAACCTAATTCAATCTGAGCAACTTGTCTTTCAAGATCTCTATGCCCTTCTGGCTCATATGATTGAGCCTGTAGTCCCACAAAGTTACATCTCCATCTACAAAAACTAAATTATAGTGATAAAAACTACTATTCAAATACAAAATGTCAATTTTATTACCTCTCATAACCATAAGAACACCCTTGGTAACTTTTCAAGAGTCTACTATAAATAACACCAAATAACCCTCACTATCTAACTACCCTGCTGATATTAAATTTTGTCTTAACTATGGGATATGTCTGACATCCTTTAGTAGCCATGTGTTCCCATTCTGCATATTTACTTGAACATAACCTTTCCCTACTATACTACATGGTTCATCATCATCAAGATAAACATGTCCAAAATCTCCTTGAACATAATTAGTAAAATCATGCCTATGTGGAGTGGCAAGAAAAGAAGCCCCTGAATATAATACCTAAGATTTAGAAACATTATCCAAGGAAAGAATTAAAGCATCTTGAATAATAGTACCTATTGTAATATTTACCTCCTTGGTCTCCTCATGTTTGGTCTTCTTTTCTTGAAGTTCCCAACATTCCTTCTTTATGTGTCCACTTTTCCCATAGTGCTAACACACCATCTTGGCTCTAGATTTAGATCTTCCTCAACCCTTTAACTTTCCATAGTTTGCTTTACTTCTATCTTTTTGTCTCCCTTTAGTCTCCACCATCAAATCATTCCCTGAAGATGATTCCTTGTTGCTCTTCCTTTGTATTTCCTCACTAAGAATTACACTTATAACATCATCAAAATTTAAACTTCCCTTAGTAGGGATGACATTACTCATAGCCATAACCTCCCAACTATCTGGGAAGGAGCACAAAATCAATAAAGCCTTAACTTCATCTTCAAATTTAATACCAACATAAGTTAGCATACTCATAACCATATTAAAATCATTTAAATGATTAGCTATAAAATCATTTTTAGACATTTTCATATAAAATAACCTTTTCATCAAACATATTTTATTAGAGGAAGAGGGTTTTTCATATAACTCCCCTAATTTTTTCATCAGACCAAATAATGTCTTATCCTCTAAAATATTGAAGGCAATCAAATATGAAAGGCATAACCATATGGCTCCCAGTGTTTTCCTATCAAGAAAATTCCAATCTTCTTAATCTATACCTGAAGGTTGGCCTATTTTCCCCATCAAAGGGAGATGAAGATCCTTATCAAACAAGTAATCCTCTATCTACATCTTATATAATCTAAAATTTTACCCATTAATTTTTTCAACTCTAGATTTGTCATTATCTTTCATAGCTCCCACTCAAGCTATTATCTTTCCTTACAATTCACCACTTTAGAAAAACCACTAAATCTAAATCTAATACTAGTTGTTAAGAATAAGTGATTAATAATGAAATAAAATTTAACATAGAATTCATTCTCAAAATCATAGTAGAAAAAACATATGGAATAAAATTTAGATCTAAGAAAATACACACGTAAGAAAAATGTAATGTGGTTCACCCAATGTGGGCTATGTCCACCAAGAGCCTCTCTATAATATTATAAAAAAGAGCCTCTCTATAATATTATAAAAAAGAGTAAAAAACAACTATCAACATAAAACCTCTTACAAAGATAACTTTATCCAACTTGAATTCACACCATAATTCTTGAGATGCTAAGCTACACCTCAAATCCAGTCACATTGATCATAGAGATAATTACAGAGCTCAAAATGAGATTCAAAATGCAAATGAATAATGTGTTACCCCTCACCCCTATTTATACTTATCAAAATCCCTTGAAGAATGCATCATAACCATAGAGATAACCATATTTGCACAAAATAAGGCAAGAAATAAGGGAGGTGTCAACCACATAATCCCCTAATTCTCTCAACACCTTAGATCACACACACTTCTCTACAAAATGTGTCACAAATAGGGGAAGTGGTTGACACACTAAAAAATGCATCCCACCATTTTTGAAAGTAAAAAATACATGTTAAAAATGCCCTGGTAATTTTATTTTTACCTTAGGGGTTAAATGGGCTCCATATTTAATAGAATATTTACCCACTATTTTCCTCATTCGTATCATCTAATCTTCCTAATTCAGTGTTGTATTGTGCCAAACTAGGAGATACATGAAATACCATTGAACATGTCCTTGACCCAATTGTGTAAGGTATCTTAATGGTTCCAATAAATAATTTATATAAATTAATCTTATCCAAATGTTTCTTATCATATCCTAATTTTTTTAAGAGTGTCATACTACAAACATTTATTTCAAGTGTTATTGATCACAACATTGGTACATTACTTGCCATAAATGATTGGATTAAGGATCAAAGGCTCTAAAAAAGATGAATGATTTTTAGTCAAATCCTTTTGAACCACAATTTAAATATATATTTTATATGTTTTTGATGATTTGGATATTATTTCAATATAAACCCTCTTTTAAGAATGTTTTTTTGCTTATCCTAACTTTTATTTTATAACTTCTCTTGTAGTAACTTCACTTTTTCTTGTTGTAGCTTTTGTAATATTTGAATTTCAAATTATTTCCTTTGTAATTTATCTTTTTAATCTTGTTCCTTTTGTTCTATTAATTTATCTAACTTATCCTTTTGAATCTCATCTTTCTCTAATTTTCCTTATTGAACCTTATCTTTCTCTAATGTGTCCTTTGGTAATCACTTTTGTACTAATTCTAGTTTTGTCATTCTCTATTTTTGCTATTATTCCACTATGGGTTGTTTGATTGATGTATCTATTATAGAATCACCATTATTAATTATATTTTCTTTTTTGTTTTTCTATGCCAAAAAATGATCTGTATGATGCCTATGCATTCTACAATATGCACAATAGTATTTTGATGTTCTTCTAGGTTGTAGTTTGATAAAATTATTTTGAATCATTGCCCTTAGCTGCTCACTTGGACTCTTATCATAAGTTTTTAAAATTTTTGAGTTATTTATTTTAGAATTATTTAGTTTTAATTTCTCATTTGGATATGAAACTTTGTTAAGCACAACTTTGTTATATGAAGATGTACATATATGATTAACACTAACATATTCTGGATACTTCGTACATGTGAATGTATTTTCAAATAATGTGATATTTACACTATAAGACTGATTTTGATTATATAAATCTATTATTAACTTTCCCATACTGATTATTTGATGCTTTAGAGTCTCACAAATGCATATCCTAGGTGCTTTATATTGAACATGTAGGAACACACCCTGAAGAGGAGATGTGGTAGGTGGAGGGGGTTGATTAAGGACATGTTGATTAAATTCATTTAGTACCATAGGGTGTGTTGAATCACCTATTATAAGAGTGATAACATGGACCTAGTTAAAGGGGAAGTAGTTATCATGCTCTTAGAGGTTAGGAGGAGGAAAATATTCTTTCTTATAGATAAAATATGACACTAAAACTTGGAAGATTGCTATTATAATAGAATATATCAAATATAAAAATCCTAAAAAAACCACTAAAATTAGGAAAAATAAGTATACAAACCTAAAAACATCCATGGTTAGGGTTTGGTAATATTCAAATAAGAGATGGGTTCACCAATATGTTTTATCAAATTTGGGATTTGTGTGAAAACCATAAATGACAACACTGCTATGTAAAATCAAGAGAATAATATAAAAATGATAAAATTCATTGATTTATAACTTATATATTTTTGTAAATTATTAAAAATAGAATAGTGTAAGGAGAAAATAAAGATTAAGATAAAAACTATGCCTTTAGGAAGAATCAGGGTCTAAAACTTACTATTTAGAGAGGTTTGGTGGCTAAAATCATGAATCTGGAACTAGATAAAGGCTTAGAAAATAGTTTTAGGAAGATGACATTAGAGGGATTTATGCCCTAACACATACCCCATTTTTAAAATTCAAATAGGGACCCATTGTTGATTGAATAGTATTATTCAGGGTCTTCTGAACCAAAAGTCTATGACATAGAGTTTGAAAAGAAAAACTTAAATTATTTATCTAATTCTAAAATTGATTTGTTTTATTCTATTGATAGTTTTTATTGGATTGATTAAATTAATAAGGTTTAATTTAATGTTTACAGAGTGTTATAAAGCTATAAGAAAATGGAAGATGTGTTTAAGTCATATTACATGTTTTACTTTTTGCCTTCGATTTCCTTTAACTAAATGCTGATGTACACATTTGATTTACAATCTAAAAACTAACTTGAGCTAAGGTTTTTATATTTTATTTAGAAATTTTTCTATGTTATGTCTTATGTAACTTATTCTATTCTTAGATGTCTCCTAAACCCTCCTAGATCTCATTTTTTCTTACCACATGACATAGATTTACTAACTCAAAGCTTAAGGATATAGAATGTAAGTCACTTAGTCATGATGTCAAAATAGTATTTTTTATAAAGTCACTCGAGGAAGTATATCTTTAGGATCTAGACAAGTGTCATCATCTTGGTATCCCAGAGGTGACATTAGTATGTACCCTTGTAAGAATAGTCATGGTAAAGTAGAGTAGCTAGAGCCATCAAAATGTCATCATCTTGATAGCCCAGAGGTGATGTCAACATGGAAATTTGTATGGATAGTCCTTAGAAAGTGGATAAGCAAGATCTATCAACATGTCATCATCTTGGTAGACCAAAAGTGATGATTACATGGACCTTTATATAGGCAATGCTAGGAAAGTGGACTATCAAGATCCATCCATGTGTCATTATCTTAGTATCCCAAAGGTGATATCAACATATACCTTTGTATAGATAATCATGGGAAAGTGGAGTAGTGAGAGCCATCCATGTGTCATCATCCTATTATCTTTCAGCCAAAGAGATAAAGCATGATAAGCTATAGCTTAGTTAGGAGTCGAATAACAACATGTAGACACATGTCCTCTAAAGCCATGTAAGCAAATAACAAAGGAATCAACACCAAGAATAAGAGAGTAGAAAAGAGACATTTGTCACATTAATATGACTAAGCAATTGAAAGAATGAAAAATAAGCCACATGATAGGAGGAGTCATGGAAGTTGGTATTATTAAATTAAAATGTAAAGAATAAATTGGGAAAAGAGTGAGTGCCATTTTTGCACTTATTTCACATGAACTGAAGAAATAATGCATTCAATTATGAAAGCCAATGTAGTTAAAGAAATATATTTTGAATTGATATTTCCAGTCCAATTAAACTGCCTCTTATCTATCAAGAGTATTGTGAATTTTGAGCTCAAGTGAAAACTATGAATTTAGAACTCTATTAAAACTAGTAATTTAGATTTTTAAAAAAACAAAGCACTTTCAAATGACATCAATGGATTCTTAATCTTGAATCCCAATCCACTCTACATACTCACTTTCAGGATCAACTAGATACATAGATACAACATTTGAATCGACATCTTTGAACCACAAGTTCAAACACTACTCCACCATTTAGGATATGGTCAATGCAGTCAAACCATACAAGCATGGGGGATAACTCTCCATTTTCACATGAAGGTATAAGGATTAACTCCTTTCCATTAATGATTTCATTCTTCACAACATAGAAACCAAGCTAAATTTATTCAATAATGTTAAGGTTACTGAGAAGATATTACAATTTAGGATTCGAAAAACAAATAATTTCATATGTCAGTGGGAATGCCTTTGAGAGGTATTATAGGCTCCCTTTACCACACATGTCATATAGGTAGGACATGGTGAACTCATGGCTAATTAACAACAACATCAACAATAATTTGAAAGAATGGGTTGGTAACCCAAGAAACTTTATAGTTTAGGGACCTACATTGGCTATCCCCATTTTGGTCTTTAGACCAAGGGTGATAAGCACCATAGCCATGCTAATATAATATATGTTTTTTCAGCCATCACTCATGTCAATGAGGTATGATTCCATTTTATAGATATGGTTGTAACTTCCAACAGAATCATGGAATTAGGGGAGATCATCATCTCTAATTTGATTTTGAAACTCATAAATCCTAGAAGTTCCCTAGATGGGAATTTCTACATGATGCCCTATGTGGTAGATATAATGACTATAAATGTGCATTAATCTTATTAGTATCCCTAGAAATCATCTCCTGATTAACCCCAAAACATGATATGTGATGAGTTCAATGTTATTCATGTGCATATATTTAGGATAAACATGAAAATTTCAAACATAGACCCATCCCATGGTGTATCAATAAATCTATGGGAAAAATGCCTAGGCTCTCCAACCCTATCAAGAAAAATATTCAAAATATGGGTGATTAATGGTTGTACCTCAAGTGCACAATAATAATAATTGAATGCAAAAATGCACATACTTTATCCCTACCATTAATTGTGATTGATAAAATAGATTAACAAGATATTTATCCCTAACTAGAAAATAAGGTTAATTTTGAATCAAGGAAGGCTAAACAAGTAGTCATCCATCTAACACCTCTTAGTATTAGAAGGATGCAGAACATAAGGTGGCAACACCTCAAATGGGTTGAAAATATTATGGTAGATTATGGGTTTAAACTAGCACCTTTCAAATATTGGGACCCTAAAAATAATGTAAGACAAATATCATAAAATATGAAAGAAAAGTAAAGATCAACTATGGACACCAATCTTATAATCATGATACCATATTTATGAATGATAATACTAAAGTGGATATATGGACATGTAGAGATAAAATGTCTATGATTGTGGTATAGAGGATCCAATATGATCCTAGCATCACCATAGAGGATGCTAAGAGGATTGAGAAATAGGAATGGGTTTTTATAATTATCCATGGAACCCCTCCTTAGGCATAAGAATAAATTCAAGAATAAGTTGTCCCATCTAGGGAAGCATACATTTGACAAGTAACTTCAACATCTATAATCTCCCCTATATATACAACTATTGATACTTCTCCATAACACAATATGGAGGAACATCAATTCAAAACTAAATAACATAAATTTTTAAGTCCTAACACATCACTTAGACTTTTATCTATGCTCCATTTACCTCTATTGACCATTGCACAATAAGTAATCCTTCCTTCCTTTCCATCTCAAGTTCATATTTATTCTCTTCCTTTGTATCCATTATAATTAATGCGCTAGTCCCTTGGGTATTCATCTTCATCACCACTTACCATGATAAGTACACCACCATTGGTAGTACCTTAATCCATTGGATTTACATTACCATCACTTATCATTCCTCCATTGGTCACCACTCCTCCATCTTCCTCACCATTTTCTACCACTAGAATCCCTCCATATCCCATTCCATATTCAATTAGGATAGCCTCTATTATTACAAAACTAATATTGACATATACAAGGAAGCCAAAGATCCATCCCATTTGACCTTAAGAGGTGGAAATAGAGGATAAATAAGCAATTTATCCCAAGGAAAGGAAAATAAGAAGAAAGGATGATCTGGGGTTAGACCCTATGCATATTTATGATAATGAGGAAGAAGGTAAAATATGGGGTGATGAATAAGAGTGGGTCTTAAAGATGGAAATAGATGAAACATAATCATTTAATGAAACCATTCAAACAAAATAAGATGATGAATGGCTGATTGAGGGAAGCACCCATTCATGAGGGACATAATTACTGCAAGAATCTAAGGAAGTCATTCAAGGAGATGGTAACTCATGCAATTATAAATTTTTGTTAGATAAATAAGGGGATGTTAAAAGAGATTCAAATTTAAAGATGAAAATCATAACATAGGGGGAATCCCAAACTAATTATCTAGGATTTCCACCTTAGATCACTACAATGATAAGTACAATAATGAGTACCCTATTATCTCTCCCTTGGTTGTAATTCCTCCAAGTCCACATTATTTAAAAACTCCATCAATTATTATAGTTAAAATTGGTGTAGTAAATTATTTGCATTCTTTACATTATTTAAGCAAAATAAATTAGCCTCAGGTAGCTATAATGCCAATTTTGCATACCACAACTCAACTTGCTACTCTAGGCCTTACCACCATTATTATGACTACTAGGGATGCATATAGTTATATTACTAACTATTTGAAAAACCTATTGAACACCCTAGTAACCTACTCATTCTTAGTGTAACCAGTCTTAGTCCCCTAAACCAAGAAAAGGGGTACATTTTGAAAACTTGATATCCACATTGATTTTTGCTACACTAGCTACCCCTCCTACATTTATTACATAATTAGAGATGCCCATTGGCTAAGCACCATAGGTATTCTCACCTATAATCTTAATCCACAAATTAGCAAGGAAAGCCAAATATGTAATTTACACATGATCTTAATGTAGGTTACCAGATAGAGGACAACTATTCCTCCTTTTCTTATAATAAGGACATTCTCCTCGAAGGCCATGATATCAATCTCCAAGACAATCCCCCTCAGCTAGTCTTATATAAAAGATAGAGTAAATAGAATAAAAAGCTACACTAGGCAATCCTTTGTGTATTAAACAATTGTAATAAGAAAAAATAGGGAGATAATATTTAGTGATAATTGAGAAGCCCACATTAAAGTTTCATTTTGATAGATAGAAAATTACCTTGAGAAATTTTAAGAGGAAAATTATGGTTGCCCAAGGTCAATAGGTTTAGCTAGAATAAAGAGAGGAGAATATTATCTTTGATAAAATAAAGGAAAATAAATCCCTTAGACCTAGATAGATATAGGGATCACCTTATACTTTTTTAGATGCTACTAGGTGAGACATAAAAGAGATTTTCAAGAGTTTTTATAAGCCTATATAGATGAAACTAGAAGTGAGTACTATCTAGGCTCCCAAAGAGATAATGGATAATTTGTAGGGGATAACTAGGAAGATATTTGACACTATTGGTTGAAAAGGTTTGTAAAGGCCACCTCCCAATCTAAATGGGAAGATATTATTCAATTTTTTAATAAAATAAAATACATTGATGGAAATTTAAATTTTATAAGCCAAGAAATAAGAAATAAGGCTTATGACCACCTAAATTTAATAACAATGTTTAAAGTTGTTTGAGTACATAGTTATATTACTTTTATAAGGGATAACTTGAATTTCATCAAGAGATGTGAGCTTTAGTAAAACAATTTGAAAACCAATAAAGGGAAGCTATATTTATTCTAAAAGACTTAAGATTTACTCAAGTAAGAACCCATAGGGGAAATTGATTCCCAAAACCAATTTTGAGAATATTTTGTACGTAACATTGGAAAATTTTAGAAAAGAGATTGAGGGCACTATCTACACAACCAGTGATGAGATAATGAAATTATCCAAATTTTCAAGGGATAAAATTATAAGGAATGAGGCACTACATGTCAAATTTAGAGATGCATTAGGTGAACACAATAAATTAATGGAAATACTTCTTTAGTTGTTCAAAAGATCTCTACTTTATTTTGGGACCATAGATATCAACTTCTAGGTAAGTCATACACTTAATAGATATAAAAGCCACCAAGGAAGTGAATTTATCAAGAGGGGCCATGCCTATTCCACCTCAAAGTGATTATATTTTAAGTACACACTAGTACATACTTAGACTAGGCCTACCTACATGTCACTTCTAGTGACTACAACCATAGCTACATTGGAAGCCAATTCTAGTATAGTTATAATTCTAGTGGCTACTCCAATTTCAACACAAGTTATAACTTCAATTTCATATAATTCAACTTTGTAATAGTTTTCTTCTTTTATTAGTGCTATATTAGGACTTTATAAATATACATGTTGGACCTTAAATTTTGGCTAAGTATTTTAGTAACAACATAAAATAAGCATGGTGTAAAATAAACACAACACAAAAGGTGCATGATGCAAAAGTAATACAAGTGTAGAAGACCATGGCATAATAAGACTCAGTCAAAAGGGAAGCATAATAAATAGATAAATTGAAAGAGAATGTATCAAAATTCAATGAAAGACTTGGGGAGTGTGAAGGAAGTAGATAATAGTTAAGGGGTGATTCTCAAGGATGGAAAAAAATTCAATCACACATGAGTTTGGAACAAAACCACATGAAGATAGACACTTGGAAATGAGGATACAATACTAAACAAGAATATAGGGGTGCAAAAGCCCAAGTCCTTAGGAAAAATAAAGTAGAAAGCTACCATGACTCTTAGTTCTCTAAAGATCATTGGCTAGTCACTAGAAGTGTCATAACTATTGTAAAAACTTGGTCAAGGAGAACTAAGTATAAATGCCCCTATGTAGAGCTTTGTAATTCTATTGAAAATCATTTTATGGTGACTATTTGATGGTGAATAGTGGAATCAAGTAAATGATTGTAATCATGATGTTGTACCGTAGTTTATAGTTAATTTGTATCACTGAGATACCTATACATTTGTTATGTAACTTATTGATCTCATTTAGATATAATGAATATAATATATGTTATCTAAAACATAAGAAATGATTAATTTAAAATCATGTCAATTGTTATCCTAATCATGATTATTCAATCAACTAAAACTAGGTCCACATCTATGTATTTATTTATCTATTTAGTCATTGAATAAGGTATATGTTTAAGTAAGAATATATGATGAGTATATTACCACACAACAAAACCCACATGAATTGGTTTCTTACTACGTGCTTTAGGTGAACACATAATAACATAGTCTTATGTGAAATGCTAGTGCACCAACTTTAATGGAACTAGTTAATTCAAAATTTGCCTAGGGAAAGGTCTAGATAAAAAATAACCCAACATTTTTGTTCTATTTCTAGGACCCATAGTGATTATTTCATAGTGATGGAAAATGTTCAAGTGGTTATATCTAAAAAATATTGAATGATGTATTACCAGTCTCAAAGATAAATTTGTAGTTCCATATCTTAAACCAAGAGTTTTTACATGTGCATGGGTTGAACAAAATATCTATAGTTCTTTATATGGAACTTTCTTTGTGAAATTTCCTACTCATTTTCATGCTTATCTCATAACCTATGCTCAAGAATGGTCAATACATATTGGATTAACGATAACTTGGATGATATAGCATCAAATGGCCTTAACACATGTTGGAACATCATGGACATGAGTTGTTGATGTATGGTGGAGAGGGGTGTTAAAAAATACATCTTGGAGTAAATCATATCTAAATATTACTATCCATAAGAAGAAAATTTCTTATTTCTCTAAGAGCCACATGGATGGTATCTCAAGCATTTCCTATTAGAGGTGAAGAAGTTATTTATTGAATCTAGACTTGAAGTTTTTCCTATGGAAGGCTAAACTCCTCCTTTCATGAGTATCATGGCTGGGAGGGGAATGAAAGGGTATATGTGAAGGATTGTTGGTTTATAATGGTATCCAGTAAATGAGAATTATAGAATTGCAAAAATGATTAATCTTGGAAAAGGATTATAGGTGGAAACAACATAGGAAGGGGATGTGAGGACTCAAGAAGTGCTGTTAGGATCTGCAAGGAAGTGGAATATCATACGGAGGGATATCCAAATTTTAGATCACAAACAAAACCATTTTTAATATATGTGGGAGTGGGAGAAACTAGCCAAGTAGTGGATACTGAAGAAATTGAATTGAACCAACCCAATTCCCCAACCATAGTGTGAGTTCATGATTCAGAGCTAGACAAATTAAACATACATAATTGTGATATATATAGTGTAGAGTTAGAGACTAAACCTATAAGAGAACCTTTATTTGAGAAAGTTTTAGACCATAGCATATTAATTTTTTATTTTCCTCTTCAAGATAGTTTTATGGCCTAACTTGGCATGCCTAGTGGACCTAACATAATTAGTGGGTAGAGTATTGGCCCAAATATAATAAATCAACTTGCTACCATGCCCAAAATTTTAGGTGTTTCTACTATTATTGGAGGTTCAAGAGGTGGAATAGCTGGTGGATATATTGGGGGAATAGGAGGAAATGTAAGAAGAAGTGGTGGGCTCCCCCAAGAACATGAGAACTTGGATGTTCTCAACAACCACAATTATAATCACATCAACCACCTAAATGTACTATGAAATGATGCTTTATTTGATGGAACATTGAGGCATGGAGAACTATATAGATCATGTTCATAAGTGTGAAATCATTTGGAGAGTGTATGACATAACCTCATATAAATGGAAAATAAAAAAAAACTTCAATCACACTTATGGAAAGATCACACAAATGGTATAGGAAATATGATACCCAACAAGCAGTAGTTGATAATGACCATTTTAAGACAACATTTATTCAATATTTTGATATTATTGAATTTGAGGAATAAAGTATTTAAATGTTGAATGATATAAAACAAGAGCTAATTGAGAGCATGCATAAGTACAATGCATAATTCAAGAAACTCTTGTCTAAGTTTTCATTCAAATTTAGTGCCACTCAACATTATCAATGGTTCATGGGAGGTTTTTTTCTCCCCTTTATACAAACATTATCTTAGAGAACCTTTACCAACCCACATAAGGCCTTGGAAACTACCCTTTGTGTTGAAGCTATTAGCATCATTAGTACTAGAATTAGTCCTTTTATGGAATCTCAAATAGATTCAATGGTATCATAGTTAGAGAAGCTGATTAAAAATAATACTCATGATATTCGTTGTGGCTTATGGTGTACTGATTTTGAGTTTGATGGCCATAATATAAATAATTATCCTCGTAAGAACATATATGATATACTAAATTAGTCTTATGAAATTTACCATGAAGAGCATGATGGTCACTCTTGTTCATTATTACAATAGGTCACACAATCTAAAGTGTCCACCTCCTAAAAAATATGTGATGAATATAACCATGACACTAATGATTGTCATCTCATTAGTGACATTCATAAGGCATGCATGCATGTTATGCATCAATATTCTATTTTAAATATTCAAGAGATTGGTGGCTATCCTAGATGAGGTCAAGGCCAAGGATGAGGAGGTAGATGTTTTACATCAAGGACATGACATAAATGTGGTTCTTCAAATCACTACTAATGAGACTACCTAGTCTATCCAACATGTGATTTTTGTTTAAATGAGTACCATTTCAAGGAATGTCCTAATTTGTACATGGCCATCACAAAAAAAAGGAATGAGAAGGGTTCTGATATGATACACATTGAGAAGCCACACTAAAAACCACACTCTATCACTCTAAAAACCCAATAGGTTAACATTACAATATGAAGTGGTGGATAGTCCCAATCTACACCCATTCCACCCATTGAGAAGGTACAATGTGAAGATCCTCATGTAACTAGGTATCTTGATGCTCAACAAAATAAATAAGTGCTCTAAGATAATATGAATTTGGTAAGGGAATTAAAATTGGAAATTTGATTTCTTAAGGACCATGATGCCACCCAACATGTTGATATGTAGAAGGCCATAAATAATTAAGACATGATATGAGATGACTTTTAATATTTTTGCAAGTGCTTATTGGATAAGGATATTATACCAAAGTTAAGTATTTGGATTAAACATAAAATTTAAAATCCAACTAAATTTCATCAATTAAACCATGATCGATGATAACATACTTCCATTCTTCTTATCCCATAAGAGGATAAAGAAATATTGGTGAACACTACCATCGATGGATGGGTGATCTAAGACATTATAGTGAAAACTAGCACTAAGGTCAATATAATCACAAAGGATGCATGGAGAAATATGGACACCCTAGCCTTACAACCCTCACCTCATGTATTATTCATGTACAATAAGATGCATGATTTGATAATTAGCATTCTCAAAAATGCAACTATAGATATCCTTAGGGTACCTTTCAAATCCAACTTTAAAGTTCTATAATTGGCTAAGGCTAATGAATTTCTAGCCCTATTAGGTCATCCTTGGTGCTATGATAATACCATCAATTTAAGATTCAAGAAGAGATATATTAGCTTTGAAAATATTGATCAACATGTCACCATCCCATTAGACCAACGACATGGGCTTGTGTATGTTAAACCTATTAACATGAATGAAGATATAAATCATATATATAACATCATATCTCAAGGTAGTGAATGTCATGATACTACCATCTGTGGCATCCTATGATGGACATATACATAGTCTCACTCTGATATTACAGGTAATGCCTATGATTAATGGGTGCAAGGTGAATATGACCTTAATTAAAGAGTCTGTGGTTCCATCGACAATCAAGATGACAATAGGCACAAGTATCATAAATGTCATAGGTTTGTTTGTTTTGTAACTAAGAAAATCATGCAAGGATCCATTTTGAATACTCATCTTTAAAGATTAGATGAAGCTCCATGGTTCCACATACAGATGGAAGTCCATGACTTTGTCTAGTGATTATAGGCTTTCTATGTCTCTGATGCTGATCATGTGTTCTCACTTGTTCACCTCCTTGATGATATAATGGTAAGGTGGTGGAAAATCCATCATGAGTATTTCATTTATTGGGACTAAGTACATTATGCCTTACATAATTAATTTTATCATGATAACCATGTATGAGGTACTATCAGTTATAATGGTTTCCAAACACTAGAATCTCACTTAGAGGCATGTGAGGTAATGTGTTTAGCTAATGAATCTTCTTACTAGAATATATTTGGGTTCATGCATTTTATATCACTCTGTATACCTAGGATATAGATTGGTGTGTTTGTGAGAAACACCATCTAAGTACCCATTTATGGAATTTGATAAAGAATAACATGGTATTAATATTATCTTATTTATCTCCATAGATGGATTTATGCCTTACAATTCAAGTAATACGTCAAGCTATTATTGGTGACCCCAATCCCATTGAAGACTAGATACAAAGCATACATGGTGTAATAGAATAAGGATTGACCATTTTCAATTAACTGATTGAGTAATCTTCCTTTGCTCTAGAACTTATAATCAATAATGCACTATGTGAGGAAATTTGACAAGATAAGTAAAAACTCATGTTCCATGTTGATGAAGGTGAAGGATCTAATCCACTTGACCCATTGAGCAATCATTTGGATAAACCATAGAATATGGTGCTACAACTATTCATGACATAATTCTAGATACATAACACCCATATTTGGAACCACTTCAAACCATATAAGGAAACATTGGCAGAAAGGATGCACCAAAGATGTTTACTATGGGTAATTATTGGTCTGATACTAAGATATCCAAAGTGTTCATCTATTGAAGGAATATCAAGATGTATTCCCCAAAAATTATAGTGAGACGAAGGGTGTTCACTCATCATTGGGTAAAATGCATATCAAACTATTTAAAGGCACTCACCTTGTCAGGAAATGATCTTATTGAATGAATCAAAATTTTCATGCACAAGTTAAAAAAGAAATTGATAGTATGTTCTGTGTAGAAATTATTACTCCTATTGATGAGTTTGAGTGGGTCAGCCCCATGGTGATAAACATACAAATAAATAAGTGCATTAGAATTTGTGCTGACTATATGATACTTAATGCAAATTAAATTAATGATACTTTTATGATGCCTTTCACTAAATAAATCCTCAAAGGTGTCACTGTGTGTGAAATTTACACTTTCATAGATGGTTTCTCAGGGTAACATCAAGTTGAGGTCATAAAGGAGGATATACACAAGACTACATTTTCCACTGAGTGGGGGTCTTTTGAATATATCGTAATGTTATTTAGGTTATATAATATACACACTATATTCTTTAGAATAGCCATTGAGGACTTTAAATAATTCATCCATAAGTTCCTTGAGGATTATCTAGATGATTAGATAATATATAACTTGGTGAAATATCACTATTCCAATATCAGTATTTTGATTGAGTGATGTAGGACACTAAAGATCTATCTCAAGTTAAAGAAGTGTCTTTTTTATACTTTTCTCAACATTTTCCTTGGTCACATTTTATGTTGAGATGGAATTATATTGGACCCCACTAATATTTCCATCACCCTCCATTTTTTAGCACCAACTACCCAATGAGAGGTTTGTACCTTTCTAGGTCATACTAGGTACCATAAGAAATTTATCTGGGGTTATGAAAATATTAAAACACATCTTGAGGAACTCTTGAAACATTATGAACATTTAATTTGGACCCACTCATTCTAAGAAGCTTTTGTAACCTTCAATGACAAGCTCATCACTGTACCAATTCTCTAATTCCTTGATTGGACTAAACCATTCCATTTCCATATAGATGCTTTTGGTGTGACATTTTGTGTGATAATTACATAGCCTAAAGAGGGTAATATAGATAACCTTATTTAATTTTCAAGTAGAAATATTAATCCAATTGAGAGGAACTATACCACTACCACCACAAACCATGAGGCACTCTCTATGGTTATGCTCTATAAATATTTTGATAATATTTTTTGGTAACCCCTTTTGTGTTCTTCAAAAACCATGAATAATTAAAATATCTTATTAATAAACCCATTTTTCATGGTTGAATTTACCATTGGGTAATGTTTTTCCAAGAGTTCTAGTTCTTCATCATGGGAAAGCTTGGTAAGGCCAATTTTGGTCTTGACCATATCTTCAAAATTGATTTTGGTGAATTGATGTGCACCATCAAGGATGACCTATCTAACATGTAGATATTTCATGTCTTTCACATTACTAAGGAATTATAGGACATAATAACCTTTTAACTATAGGTTTATCTCCAAATCAGTTAAATACATAAGCTAAGAAGAAACTAGCATTTATGCTACTCCATTCTAGCTCATCGAATGAGACCTCTATAAGCTTGGTCAAGATGAGATCTTTCAATGGTGTGTCATGAAACATGAGTTTATTGATGTGATCTATGAACTCTATTAATGTATTAGTGGAGGACATTATGTTAGAGGGGCTACTACATGTAAATTTTTTTGATCTAATTTATGGTGGTCTACACTTTTTCAAGGTGAAAAGCTTTATGCATGTCAGTGTGAAATTTGTCAATGTGTAGGTAAACACAATTGGTTGATGTAATTCAATTACATCCTATTATATCATAGTAAACTTTTGAGACATGGCCCATTGAATTTCTTAGCCCCATCAACCCATCTAGATGACGTGCTAGTTCATGCTATATTATCACCATAACTAATTATCTTACTCATTGGGATAAAGTTATACCAACTTGGGATTGTACTCTGGCTACTATAATGCACTTCATTTGGGAACATATTATTACAAGGTTTGGTTGTTAATTAAATTTTACTAGTGACCATGGTACTCATTTACTTAATGTGACTATCTGAGTTTTGTTAGCTAAATTCATGATTTCTCACCATAAGACCACACTGTATCATTCCTAGCCAAATGGCACTATTGAGGTATTCAATAAAATATTGGGCACAAACCTAAAAAATATATGTAATATTAGATGCAATGATTGGGATGATTAGGTGTCTATCCTTATTTAGGCTTATTAGATAACTTAAAATTACCTTAATAAAAACATGTCATTTAATCTTGTGTTTGACATCAAAATGGTTCTTCTAGTAGAGTTATTGGTTCCCTCTCTTTGCATCATATTCATTTGATGGATAGATAATGAACCATCATTAAAATTTCATATAGATGCCTTATTATAGTTATGTGAATCCCATTTTATTTCTCATTGGATTTAGGATGTTGAGAAACACAAATAGAAGGTGTGGCATGATCACCACCTCAAGCATAATACTTTTACACTTGGAATGCAAGTATTAATCTATGACTCAAAGTTTACGTGCCATTCCAAGAAGCTTCATGTTTACTGGGATGGTTCATTCATTGTTTATAGTATTCATTTTACTAGTTCGTGTCTCTTAAAATTATTAGATGGATAATATCTTCATGGTATTTAGTTAAAACTTTATTTTTATGCTTAATTTTTTCTTGTTTATACCAATAAGCCATATGCCATTAGATTAAGATTTCTTATTTTCAATAAATCACTACCTTAGTTACATGCCCTTATTTTAATCTTGTAATCATTTTCAAATTGATACTTATGTTATCATAGAGGACCATAAAGCATAATTAGTGTGGGGTAAGGGGTGTTACATATAAGTGTTAGGATATGGTCTATAGAGATACATGTGGATGTAGAGGTGCACCAATAAAGGTGTATAATGACAAAGGATACATAGGATGTGGTGCATAACCATAATCTCACCTAGGTAACTAATGATTCCCACCTTTGGTGTGAATATTCTCTTGGTATGAATATTCAGATTTTCTTATAGTTGTCATGCACTTTGTTAAAATCATGGGACAAGACATGTTATTAATGTAAAGAGGTAGTGGTAATGGAAAGTGTAATAACATCACATCATGGTAATATGATTGGTTACATTTTTTATAAGAAAATATGGTTGAAGAGAGGGGGGTAGTAAATATAAGTTACCCCCTCAAACCTATAAAAGGGAAAAGTGGTTCATTTCAAATTTTACCTTTTCCATGATTATGAAATTTTTAGAGCCAAAGAGTGAACAAATGAACTCAAAGTGATGCTAGTCAAGTGCATAGTACCAATTTATAGTTATTTCTTGACTATTGAAGTATGTTTGAGCTAATAAAAATAACCATAATTAGATAAATTGAAATAACATCAAGGATTTCTTGCATTTCAAGTTATAAAGGTTGGCATATACCATTAATGAGAATTGAAGCAAGATATTCAAGGCAACTACATCAATAAAAATATATTCATTTAGGAATTTTGGATGAATGTGTCTCAACCTTTAGAATCCATGAAGGGTGATGTAGCCTAAGAAAAAAGACCCAAAATTGAACCTCTACCTATCATTCTAAAAGAAGAAAAACTAAGTGTTGGTGGGGAAATAATGTTGATTATGGAGGAAACATTTGAAGAGTAAGGTGAATACATAAAAGGTGAAGGAACAAAGATGATCTACTAGACCAAGAACAAATCTTAAGTGCATCCACCTTCACCCTTGATGATCAATGAGATACAATACTTGAAGATGATGTTATGCACAAAAAACTAGGTATCAAATGTGTTCACCTACACTATCCTCAATTATAACCATTGATAACCCAAAAATGAGGTTGAGTTATAAAATGATTATAGAGTCAAGTGCCAAAACACCAAGAGTGAATTAGTCTTTGATTTGAAGATTTTTAATGACTTAGATTCTACTAGGCTCTTTTAGCTTTTCAACATCCCTTATTTTGGAAAACCTATAGAGGTGTTCAATTTTATAATTTTTCACATACATGAGGATTGTATATACTTTCCTAGGTGATAAATAAAAACCATAGCTGAAAATATCAATAAGGTGTTAGGGTTATAGTGATCTGACAGAAACCATAAATTTGATTTAGAGGACTCATCAAAGATAGAAAATATAGCCATGATCCTAGAATAGTAGAAATAGGGCCATGCTAAGAATATAAATAAAATACAAGTTCCCTCTCTATAAGTAGCTATATGCATTATGATGACAAAGGTTGGAAATAATGATATATGGAAGGAGGTGGACATGGTCCACCTATATGTTTATCACCATGTCACTGAGGACTTAAATTATATCTAGGTGATGTATTTTGACAATAAAATTATAATAGATGCTAAGAAGGCTCACCAGATACCTAACCATAGGTTATCATAGGGCATATTTCTTTTTCTAATTGTGTTTAATGAAATTGGTGTACCTGATTACTCATATAGAGAATTGAGGTGGGTAGACCCACCTAAGAATAGGTTCCCTGAGGAGTGCTACATGGTATTCACCAACCCTAGACATATTAGCCTAACTTATAAGCTTAAGATGAAGTCACGGTATGATGGATGAATCCTTTGGGAACAAATGGTACATTCTAAAGTAATTAACCACATAGGTTGGCAATCAAGCCAACTTTACTATCAAGCAACACTTTTCTCTCATGTGCATCAGGATGGCCCCATCTAGAGAGATTTCTTTTTAGTTAAAGCTACCTTATGTTTTCATGATGTGGTACTTTGTGAAATATATCAATCAAATATATGATGGGTAGATGATCACACTTGAATAATAATAAATTAACTCAGATACTCACTCTCATAATATTTATGGATACCTTGGAAAGAAACCATATAGAAAAAACTATGATTTATACAAAACCAACATCAAGATTCATACAACCTTGGTTGGGATCTCAATTCATACTCTCTTTTATAAGTTGAAACCTAAGAAGTAAGTTTTGGGGATCTCAGAGTGTAAGAAAGAGAAGCTTTCCCTAGTAATGCCACTAGATAGAAAGTAGAAGCTTACTAGGTATGATGCCAACACAAGTTTTAATATAGAACCTTATAAAAAGAAGAGGACTACCTAGGCACTACCACATAGGGTTTTACCACCAAGGAAAAAATCACCACCAAAGTCTTCACCAAAAAGAGATTCACCAGTAGGTCAATTAGAGGGTTCCATGTTGACAACACAAACTTTCACCAAAAAAATATTCACTAGTAGGTCAATTAGAGGGTTTAATGTTTCCAACATAAACTATTCCTTTAGAACAACAAATATAAGAGCCTAATGATGGTGACAAAGAGGAGCTAGAAGAATTAACAAGAGGGATATTGGATATAATCATAGAGAAAAAAGAGATTGATTCATAGAAAATAATCTTCATGGCACAAGAAGAAGAGCCCACCCTTGAATACATGTATTTAAAAATTGAAGATCTACTTGGAAAATAAAGGGATGACTCTAAAGTAGTATAATTAAATGGCTTCAACATTAACACCATTGACTTGGAGTAGGAAATGAATGTTGAGATATTTGAGCAAGATCCCATCAAAGGGAAATACCTAATATACACTATTTTCCAACCATAAAGGTCTGATGTAGCCACCAACCTATGCACCCAATGCTAGACATGCATCTCCAACAAGCTACTATATATATACTCCCATTTGATCTATAAGATGCTTCTACTCACACCTAGCATGAGATGTCATTTTTTATTAAAATGTATAATGGGAAATTCTATTTTGAGATACCTTAAGATATCCTTGTATTAGATTCACAAGTGGTGATGCTACCCACACCACTTTGGGTTGATCCCCATCAAGTTTACCATTTACAAGCTAGTGCAACACTCTTAAAACTATCCTCTAAGTAGCATGCTAAATGTTCTTGTAGAATATGATGTATAGAGGTCTAAACAAAAGCATTAAATATGGTGGAAATGTTTGATAAATAATTCACCACCCAAGAGAAACTCAAAGAAGTAGTTGAGATGAAGTACCAACTAAAGGTCACAACAGTAGCCAAGGTGAAAACATTGAATATTTATATGGATATTCTATACTAAGACCTAATGCTAGTGAATGGATTCCATTTAGAGGGTGAATTAATGGATAAGTTGGATACCCTTATGGACCTACTTTTAAAGTGATGCAAAGAGAAACCCACACCAAGAGATGAAATAATATAGGTAGCCAAACATTTTGCTAAAGTGGTGGGAGTGTGTAGACGTGCCTTACATAGTGTAAGGGAGGTTATTCTCATCTTGGATGGGATTTTTGAGAAGCTAGCACTACAGATTTTTTTTTGGAATCTTAACTCCAAGTAGAAGAGCTTCAATGTTAATAATTGGCTGATGTAACCCTATTAATAAAATACCTCACCGAGTATTCAAAGGAATTTAAGGATGTTGAAACTATGGATGAAATAATAAATGTGAATCAACAAAAAATAAATTCTAACTTTGTGGCACTTTGAAGATAGGTTGCAGTTGAGGTCACCACACTTGAGAAAGTTCAAAAAGATGCTTCTACATTCCTTAAACAATTGGTCAATAAGGCAAGTGAGTGTCTCAACCAACCTAAGGAGATCAAAAATTTGAAATCAGTGATTGAGGAAATAAAAACAAAGTTTCTAGATAACTTATCACATTGGGAAGGTGTCAAAAACTATATTGAATTGGTTGGTCCTAAATTTTTAGTTGAAGTCAAGACTAGTGCTTACTCTGGGATGGAATATGAACATAGTGTGGGGTGATGTTGGACCCCAAATATTGATTAAGTATTTTGGTAACAGTGCAAAACAAGCATGGTTTAGAACAAGCATGGATTAGAAGGAGCACAACATGAAAAAAATACAAGTGCATAAAACCATGGTGTAAGAGATCATGTAATGAGAAGACTTAGTCAAAAGGGAGGCATGATAAATGGATAACACAAGAGTGAAGGGCTTTGAATCTAAGTAAAAGACTTGGAGAGCATGAAAGAAGTGGGAAATGGTTAAGGAATGATTATCAAGGATGAAATAAATTTCAATCACACATGAGTTTGGCTCTATCCCACATGAATATATACACTTGTTAATGATAATCCAACATATAATGTGAATATAGGGGCACAAAGGCCTGGGTCCTTATGAAAAACAAAGTAGAGAACTACCATGACTTTTAGTTCATTCGAGATCATTAGCTAGTCATTAGAAGTGTCACAACTATTGTAGCAACCTGGTCAGGGAAAAACAAGTATAAGCACCCATGTGTAGAGATTTTTAATGTTATTTAAGATGTTTTTATAATGACTATTTGATGGTGAATTGTAGAATAAAAAATATGATTGTAATCATGATGTTGTACTACAATTTATAGTTAAATTGTATCACTAGGTTGCCTATACATATGTTATGTAACTTATTGATCTAATTTGGATATAATGAATAGAATCTATGTTATTTGAACATAAGCAATGATTATTCTTAATATCATGGCAATTGTTATCTTAATCATGTTTGTTCACTTAAATGAAACTAGGTCCACATTTATGTATTTCTTTTTCTGTTTAGTCATTGAATAATCTATATGTTCAAGCACCAATATATGATGAGTATATTACTATGCAACAAAACCCATGGGAACCATTTTATTATTTCATGCTTTGGGTGGGCAGCCAAGAACATAGTTTTGCATGAAATGGTAGTGCGTCAACTTGTTGGGAAATAGTTACATCAATGCACACCTAGGAAAAGGTATAGATAGCAAATAACTCACAAATACATATGTGTTTACATTTCCTAGTTGATATGGAACTGTTAGTTCCTAATTCATTTAACATGTATATATTATATTTTAGACAAAGAATCCTATTTGAAGAAATCATTATTGTACATGCATAATTTGCATGAGATTAACATACAATGCTATGTTTGGATATGCATTTTTAGACTTCTCTTGAGATATGAGTCTACCCCATCCCTAGCTTAATTATACTTATATCTTCCTAGTCCAAAAGGGAGGACAATTTTGGCTACTAATATTATTAAGAAATTATGAGAAGTTCTACAATTTAGTCTTGATGTGCAAAATTTGATTCTTCTCCAAACTTGTGGATTGTGTAAGAAGTTATATTTTATTAGCTTCTTAGTCTTTAGGTTATGCATGATTTATCTATTTAATATACAATTATTCATATTGAGCTATTGCTGATCTAAATGCCTTTTGCATATGAATCATAATCCCACTTGTAGATGTTCTATTTCGGTCTTACATACATGGCAACCTTTGATTTTATGTGTTCAAATATGTTGCATTAAATTTCCTTTGAATCTTAAATATGTTTATTATTTCTATGCTAAAGTATCTTATAACAAATATTTCTCCTTGATTCTTTATCCAACCCCTAGTTCAAGTGTTGGTATAGAAAAGTTTCTTCTAGTGTTGTCTAAAATCCTCCTTTGCTTCCCTACCTTTCCCTCTTTTTGAATTTATTTTGGTCCTACCCACCTTAGGATAGATCCATCATCAGTCCACCTATCTCAAGTAGATTTAAATTCATCCATAACTAAACCATCTATGGTAAACTAATTTATTCACTTACTGCTATTCCACCAACAAGTTGTTTACAAAATTGAATACCCAACAACTCATGCCTTGGAAAAAATTTCATTCATATATCCTAAAACCTTAGAGTTTACCTCATAAAGGTTTTATGGTGTGAATAAAACCCATATCAATAGTAAACTTAAAGTGGTGTTAGAATGAGGGTGTGTACCTCTACCTCTATTTCTTTGAAAAAGATTCCTTTAAGTTACACTAGAGTAATCAAAAAATTTACAAGGTCAACCTCAAACACTAACCTACTATTCCCACCTTTGTAAATACATAGAAAATTTAGTTTTATCAAAAGAATTAGGAGATAACCTTAGGCTCAATCATTCTCTCTAGGTAGATAACCCCATCTTCCATTACTTCTAATGGTCCTACCCAAAGATTTAGCTTCAACCTAGCTAACTGGCTCTGCCATTAATGTTGTTAGGGATATCTATGATCTAACCAAAAATCTTGAGAAATATTTTCATTCCTTTTCTCCTTCATGAGGAATAAATACTAAATAATATATC
This sequence comes from Torreya grandis, assembly GCA_037957365.1. Taxonomy (NCBI): domain Eukaryota; kingdom Viridiplantae; phylum Streptophyta; class Pinopsida; order Cupressales; family Taxaceae; genus Torreya; species Torreya grandis. The sequence continues at coordinate 723,474 of JARHVA010006524.1, read as the reverse complement.
AAGGCCTTTAAAACTACTTTAAGGATATTGAATATAACCCACAAAGATGTGACATGCAAAATGTTTCCCTTCACATTGTAATTTAAAACCTATGAGTGGTTTTTTAATATCTAAAAAGGTTCAATCACCTCTTGGGAAGAATGTCAAAATACCTTTTTGGCATAGTTTTTCTAGGTCACCAGTGCAAGTGTTGTTTATCAACACTTTACAAGCATAAGAAGAGAGCTAAATGGGTCGATTCAAGCCTTTAATGCTATATTATAGAAGATGTATAACAGAATTGAGACTACCTATAAACCTAATGAGGTGTTGGACCTCAATATGTATAAGAACACCATAGACCATATGATTGATTTATTTTTATGTAGAGATATTGGTATTGATTTTCTACCTTTGGCTTATGATGAAGCTATTAACGATGATAAAAATAAACCCTTAGCTATAATTGTTGGACCCACTTAGTCTTGTTCTTCTGTTTTTGAATTTTATCCATTCCAAATGCAAATAAAAATACTCTAAACCAAAATTAGAACCAGGTGTATAATCTATTTATTTTAACCTAGGCTCCATCAATTCAACATCTCAACTTCCTGATCAACTCTATGCCTAACCAAAATAACTAGAAATAGTCCATGATACTAGTCAATATTGATACTACACAAGGTACTAATTCTAATTCCATAAAAACATAATTAAAATCAATCTAGAGGATGATGCAAAATTAAGCAATGAAGTGAACATACAAAAATGCATGGGTAATAATGGAGTATAAAATAGCAATTAGAGATTCATATTTTAGAGGTATGACAAACATTTCAATAGGTTTAAGAATAATAAAAAATAATAGCCACCTAATAAGATGCTAGAGATCAACATCATGGAATTAGCCCTTATAAATTAGTTCCAAGTTTATAATAGTACATAACATGGTGAACTATACTGTATTGAGTTTTGCACAACCTTTAATATCTTTCAAAATATAGATAGGAAGGAAGTTTTTTCATATAAAATAGAATCATATTCCTCTGTCGATCTAGGACATTCTAGTATAACAATGGTCTTCAAGACCTATGATCTCCCTTTTCCATTAGAGGATGAGAATGAACCAGAGGATAATACAAATGAGATCCATGTATTCCAATAGTTTCAAAGTAAAAAATATGATATGAGGAGTAAATGGATTATTACTACTTCAACACCTTTAAATAATAATTATACCACTCCTACATATTATCAAGCCAACAACAACCCACCTCATCTCATGATCTATGAGAAGTTATAAAGCATATTACCATAAATAAGATCTAAGTAAAACACTGTTGAGGACATGAAGAAGATCAATGCCAATACAACCTTTCAATAACTAGCTCATATCACTAAAAAAAGGTATATCCTCTAACTTAGACAAATCTAAAGTTGTGCATGTAAATATTATTGTATTTAAAGATAAACCTGAAGTACCTCTATTTATGGTAACTATCTAAATGTTTAGAAAGAACATGAACAAATATTTGGTTAACTCAGGTGCCTTAGTCAATTTGATGCCAAAAAATATATGTAATAAGTTGGGTTTGACTTTAGATAAGTTAAATAGGGTGGTCTTCCAATTATACAAGTCTTATGTCCCATGTTATTGAGAATTAAAAAATGTGCACATTTAGTTGGCATCTAAACCACATGTGTAATAGACCATCGACATTCTATAAGCATACAACCTATTGTTGAGGTGGGATTAGTCTAAGACATTGAATGGATACATGGCCACTAATGTTTCACACATGTGGTTACAATGAAAAGGTGTAGCCAATCAGATTTGGGTGGATAGAGAACCAAAGATGGACTCAGTTATAGAGTATAATAACACTAAAGAGAAAGTGGACTTAATGTCTTCACATGAAAGAGTTTATGCATTCACCAACAAGAAAGAGTTGTGTTATGGACTCTCCATTTCAATGGAGCTAGGTAAAAATAAGGTTATGGTGTTGGCATAGCCCTAATAGATCTATTAATAAGTAATAACTAGCTACTTATAGGTTTCAGTTACCCTACACCAACAATAGATTAGAGTATGAAGCTCTAATCCTCAACTTATAGTTTATGCTCAAACATAATGTTAAGTAATTATAAAATTTTGAAACTAAAAATTGGTGGTCAATCAAAACAAGAAAAATTACCAATACAATCTCACTTATTCCAGTATCTTATGACCAAAGAAACAAAGCAAGACAAGTTATAACTCAACTAAGAGTGGAACAATGAGATACATAAACATGGCCTCAAAATTCACATAAGTTAATGAAAAAGACATAAAAAATAAGATCAATCAAGTGAAAAAGATACATTTATCATATTAAGATGATTAAACACTCGAAAGAATGCAAAAAAGCCATATTGTAGTAAAAGTCATACAAACTAGTATTATGAAGTTCAAATGCAAAGAATAAATAGGGAAATGAGTGAATGCCATTTTTGTGCTTAAGTCACATTAATTGAATAATTAATGTATTCAATTCTTGAATTCAACTCAACTAAATCAATAAATTTCAAATTTCCATTTCTAGTCTAGTTACATTGCCTCCTAGCTATAAATAGTATTGTGAATTCTGAGCTCAAGTACAAATTACAAATCTAGAACTTGATTGTAACTAGTAATTTATTGATTTTTTTCACACAATAAAGCATTTTGAGATGGAATCAATGACTTCCTCATCTCACATCCCAATCCTCTCCATAAAATTATAGTACTAACTAAATACACAGATATAACATTTGATTTCATGGCTCTAAACCATAAGTTTAAACACTACTCCATGTTTTAGGATATGGTTGATGCAATTAAACCATAAAAGGATGAGGACCAACTCTTCATTTTCACATGAAGGTGCAAGGATGACCTTCATGCCATCAAGGTAGTCAGTCTTCATAATGAAACAACTAATCTAGAGGTAATTCCCTATATTGACCTACTATTTGATTTATTCATGAATGAAAAAGTTATTGGGAAGATAATACAATTTAGGTTTAACAAAACACTAAGTGCATATATCAATGTGAATGCCTTTTGAAAGGTATTATAGGCTCTTTTTCTTAGGCATGCCACATAGGTAGGACATGGTGAACTCATGGATTATTAACAAAAATGTCAATAAAAAGCTACAAGAATGGGTTGACAACCCAAACAAATTTTCAGTCTAGGGCCCTACCTTAGTTATCCCCATTTTGATCTTTAGACTAAGGGTGAGAATTGCCATGGCCCTGTAAAATAGAATATATGGTTTTTCAACCATCACTTATGTCAATAAGTCATGGTTCCATTTGTTATATATGATTTTAACTTCCAAAAAAATCATTGCATTATGGGAGACCATCAACTCTAATTTTATTTTTAAATTTACAAATCCTAGAAGTTCCCCATATGTAAATTTCTACATGATCTCCTATGTGGTAGATGTGGTGATTGCAACTATGCATTCATTTTATGAGTAGCCCTGGTAACCATCTCCTAATTACCCAACAAATAAGATATGTGATGATCTCAATGTTATTCATATGTATAGATTCAATGAAAACATGAAAAGGCTAAAAGATATATTCTATCCCATAGTGTATCAAACAATCTATGGGAAGAATATGACCAATCTCTTTGACCCTATCAAGAAAACTATTCAAAATATGGGAGATTATTGGGTTTACCCTGAGTGAATAGTAATAATAATTGAATTCATAAAGGCATGCCCTTTATACCTACCAAGAATTGTTCATGATAAAATAACTAAAAAAGACATTTTCAACCAATTAGAAAATAGTGTTGATGATGACTTGAGGAAGGCCATGCAAGTAACCATCCATCCAACTCCTCTTAATATTAGAAGGATGCAATACATAAGATGGGAATAACTCCAATTGGTTTGAAATACTAGAACACATTATTGGTTTAAACTATCACCTTTCAAACACTGTGACACTAAAAATAATGTAAGTCAACACATCAGAAAATATGAAATAAAATTAAGGATAAAATGTGGAAACTAGTCTTATGATCATGATAACATATTCATGAATGCTGAAGATGATACTAAAGTGGTTATAAATATGTGTCTGGTCAATAGTTATATGATTATTTCATAGAGATTACAATATGATCCTACCATCACTAGTGAGGATGCTAAGAGGATTGAGAAAGAGGAATGGGTTTCCATACCTGTCCATGCACCCCCTCCTTAGGCAAAATAAGAAATGTATGAAAAAATTGGTCCATTTGGAGAAGAATACATTAGAAGAGATTCAACACCTCTAAGCTCCCCTATACATATAACTACTATTGCTTCCCCATAAAACATCATGGAGGGACATCAAGGCATATATAAAGAGAAGAGACCTACAAGTCCTATCACATCAGCTAGACTTATACCATGCTCCCTTTGAATCCATTAACAATTTCATAACAAGTAAGTCTTACTTATTTTATATCTTAAGTTCATGTTAGTTTTATTCCTTTGTATTCACCATTATTAATGTCCTAGTCCCCTTGACAACCATCTTCATCACCACTTACCATGATAAGTACACCACCATTGGTAGTACCTTAGTCCACTAAATTTCCATTCCCACCACCTATCATTCCTCTAGTGGCCACCACTCCTCCATCTTCCTCACCATCTAATACCATTACAATCCCTCCATCTCCTATTCCACCTTCAACTAGGCCAACCTCTATTGTAATGAAACCAATAATGATAAATACAAATAATCCCAAGACCCCTCTTCTTTCACCTCAAAAGGTGAAAGTAGAAGACAGGCAAGCGGTTTCTCCCAGGGAAAGGAAAATGAGAAGAAAGGGTGATCTAGGGTTAGAACCTATTACAAATATATGATAATGAGGAGGAATATAAAATATGGGATGAAGAGGAAGAGTGGGTATCAAAGACTAAAACATAAAATGTAAAATTGTTTGAGGAAACCACTTAAATAAAAGAAGATGATGAGCACCCAGTCAAGAGGGATAAAATTATTAAAATAATTTGAGGAAGCCAACAAGGGAGATGGTAACTTAGGGGATGCTAAATTTTTCTCAAATAAATAATGAGATGTAGAAGGAGAGGTAGAATCAAAGTTATATATCATAACATAGGGCCCCTCTCCAACTGCACCTCCAAGCTCTCCACCTCAGATCACTATAATAACAACTATAACAAACATTACCCTAATTATATCTCCCTTGGATATAAGTCTTCAAATTCCATATTCTTTCACAACTCTCTTAATTACAATATTTACAATTTGTGTAGTAGATTATTTGCATTTTTTTCATTATTTAATCCAAATAAACTAGCCTCAAGTAGCTACAATGCCAATTTTGCATGCCGCAACCCAACTTACTACTATGGGCCATACCATCACTATTATATCTACTAGGGATGTATACACTTTTATTATTAACTAATTGTAAAACCTATTGAACACCCCAATAACCTACTCATTCTTTAGTGGAACCAATCCTTAGTCCCCTAAGCAAAGCAAAGGGGTAAATTTTGAAAACTTGGTGTCCACATCAAATTTTTATACACTAATTACCCCTCCTAATATGAATACAAAAATCACAAATAGATAAAATATAACAATAAATTACATGAGACATTGCTTCATGGATTCAACAATTATAATAGGAAGAAGTAGAGAGATAAGATATAGTGATAATTAAGTAACCAAAAATATATTTCCATTTTCATAGATAGAAAAACACCTTGAAAAAGGTTAAGATAAAAACTATGGCTATTGAGGGTCAATAGGGTGAGCTAGAACAAAGAGAGGACATATTCTCTTTGACAAAATGAAGGAAAATAAATTCCTCAGACCTAGATAGATATAGGGAGGACTCTTATAATTTTTTAGATGTTATTAGGGGAGTAATAAAATATATTTCTAGGATTTTTGATTAGCATATATAGAGGCAATTAGAGGTGAATACCATCCAAGCTCCTAAAAAGATAGTGGATAATTTGTAGGGGATAACTAGGAAGCTATTTAACACTATTAGATCAATAAGGTTCACAAAGGCCACCTCCCAACCCAAATGGTGAGATATTATTCAATTTTTCAATAAAATAAAACAAATTGATGGAAAACATTGTTTTATAATCCAAACAAAAAAGAATAAGTCTTATGCCCATGTGAATTTAATAATAACATCTAAAGCTACTTGGGTATATAATTTTATTGCTGCCAAAAGGGACAACTAACTTGAATAACATCAAGATATGTGATATTTATTCCAAAAATTTACAAACTAGGAAAGGGAACTTATCTCCCTAATAGACTTAAGAGTTACTCAAGTAAGACCCCACATGGGCAATTGGTACCTAGATATGACCCATTTTTGAGAATCTTCTATGGGCAACACTAGACAATTTTTTAATGGAGATTGAGGGCACATTCTATAGAAACAATAATGATATAATGAAATTGCTTAATTTTATGAGTGATCAAATTATGGGGACCAAGGTACTACATGCTAAGGTTAGATCTTAAGTGTACACAATAAATTTATGGAAAAGATTCCAAAGTTATTCAAAAGAGCTCTGCTTGATTTTGAGATCATAGATATCAATTTATAGGAAATCCATGCACTGTACCTATAGATGGAAGCTTCCAAGCAAGTAGATTTAGTAGTAGGGGATATGCCTATTCCACCTCATAGTGCTTAGCTTCTCATGTACACACTAGTATAGACTCAAACTATGCCTACCTACATGCCACTTCTAATGACAAAAAACACAACTACATTAGTGACCACTTATGGGGTAGCTATAGTTTTAGTGCCTACACTAGTTTCAACATAAGTTACAACTTTAGTTTCATCTACTCTAAATATGTAAGAATTTTTTTATTTTATTAGTGTTACATTAGCATTTCTAAATATACATCTATATTTGTATGTCCTAGTTGAGATATAACTATTAATTCCTCTTTTATTTAGCATGTATATATTATATTTTAGAAAAATTATTCTATTTGGATCAATCATTATTGTATATGCATACTTTGCATGAGATTAACATACAATGTTATTTTTGGATATATATTTTTAGACTTCACTTGAGAGATGAGGCCTTCCTATATGAAGATTATTTATACTTGTATCCTCCCAGTCCTAGAGGGATAAAATTTTTGGCTATTATGATTAAGAGGAAATTCAGATAAGTTTTCAATTTAGTCTCGATGTGCAAAACTTGATTCTTGTCCAAACTTGTGGATTGTGTAAGAAGTTATATTATTTTAGTTTCTTAGTATTTTGGTTATGAATTACTTATCTATTTAATATATATTTATTCATATTAAATTATTTATGATCTAAATTCATTTTTCATATGAATCATAATCCCCCCTTCTAGCCCCTAGTTCAAGTGTTGATCTAGAAAAGTTTAATTTAGTGTGGTCTACAAACCTCCTTTTCTACCCTAACTTTCCATCTTTTTGAGTTTTTTTTGGTCCTACCCACCTTAATATAGATACATCCCCAGTCCACACATCTCAAGTAGATTTAAATTAATCCATAATTGATCCATCTATGGTAAAAAAGATTATTCACTCACCAATATTCCACCAAAAGATTGTTTACAAAACTAAATACCCAACGACTCATGCCTTGGAGTGAATTTAATTCATATATCCTAAAACATAAGGGGCTACATCATAAAGTTATCTTGGGTGTACATTAAACCCACATAAATAAAAGGGTGATACTCTTGTCTAACTTAGGGTGATCCTATCCACTTATAGTGAGGAACTTAGGGTTTATGGGTTCTCTATGACTTCATTTTTAGAGTCCATAGCTGGTGTAGGAGATTACGATGACTTTTATAGACCACTATATAACTGATTTTCCTTCAAAACCCTAGTTTATTTAAATATTGATACAAATTAATGGGAAAAAGGGGTCAGTGGCTAGAGTTGGGTGACACCTCAATACCCCATTTGTTGAGCACTACCTAAATACCAATACTCTAAAGAGGGATCAAACTTAATGTGGTTCTCCCTATTAAAATGGTGTGTGAATAACTAGTGGAATGTGATAGATTTTGGTATAATATTGATGTGATTAGATTCCTTAACCATGACTTATGACATGTACAATGTATTCAAACTTGAGCCCTAGCTATTGGGATTATATGCAATTAGAATTGGGAGAAACAAATATTCTGGTCTTAATGTACAAGTGTGATTCTCATGCTTTTTAATGTGGAATCCACTTGTGTTAAAAATGGTTTAAAAAGTGTTTATATGGTCATATCATTTAAAATAATTTGAATGGGGCTCATTAAGGACATGGAATAATTAGAATTTATAAAAATAGCCATTATTTGGATGGAAGATAGAAGAGGGGGGAAGGACACTAGAGCAATGCACTATAATCCCCTAGGAAAATCTTGTCTAATGAGTTATTTTATCATGGTGAGTGTTAGGGAGGGCCTAAAAAGTGTCTAAAGTTGATAAGGATATATATAAATTCATTTAAGGGTCATATATCAACTTATAAGAGTGTGTAAGGTGATCAAAAGTGATCAAAAGGGGCCCTACAATAGGTCTATATCTAAGCATATAAAGAGTGTCACAAGCTCATTATTTTAGCTTAAATGTTACTTTTACATGTCTACATAACTACACAATTTGGCCAATATTAAATTATGTAAGTGTGGATGACATGCTTCCAAAGCACACCCCCAGTATAATATGAAACTTAAAATTGATATAGGTGCTAATGTGAAGAAAATGTTTCCAAAAATATGCCCCCACTATAATCTAGACATGTTGAATATTGATTAAATTTGGAGAAACTATTTCTAAAACATGCCTCCACTGGATTTGAAATTATGAACATGTGGAATCCATCTAATATGACATGCCCCCAATAAGTCTAAAACTATGAATGTGTGGAATCCATGTCTCTATGACATTCCCCCATTGACATGCCCATATTTGAGGTGAGGGAAGATAGAAACTGGTAGTTACCTCACCTCAAAAAGATAATATGACCATATAATCATGAAATAACAAAGTATCATATAGAAGGACATATCTAAGTAAATGTATCATTAAAGTGGATATAATGTGATCACATTAAGGCATAAGATGCATGATAAAGATATAATGTGATCATATTACAAGCTCAATAGGAAAGCAAACACACACACAATGTTACTCAAAATCAAATTAAAGAAAATGGTCCAAGGATACTACAAGTAACGGGCATGTTAAAATTAAGCACAATGAAATGGATATGAATTAATTAAATGTCTATAAAAACAATAATGACATACTCATATGCCCATACAACAAGAAATTACATATTCAAATGTTAAATAAGAAAACAAAGACATGGGGTTCACAAAAAATAGAGCATATTCAAATGTTCAACAAACATAGTAAAATCAAGGAAATACACTCAAGTAAGTTTATAAAATAAAACATAAGTGACTATCATAAACATATCATAGTATCCCATGGATACAATATATTAGTAAAAAAATGTCAATTACATAGCATATCAAGAACACTATAGAAGATATAAACATGGATAAAGGAATGTATAAGTACATATTATCTTAAACATGATAATTTAATATAACCATAGAATGATATAACCTAGAAGCATCATTATCAAATAAGGTGCATACCCCAAACATCTTGGTGACATGAGAAGAGGGAAGGGGCAACATCCATAAATACATAGATCATGCATATGTGTATCCCTATATCACACTTGAATAGAAGCGTGAAACACGTGTGTATGTAGAAATAAAATACCTAAGATGTTATCCATCAACATGGAACTAAAACATAGATGCCAAGGAGCCAATAAAATATGTATATGACAATTTTTTTTTATTTTTATTTTTTATTTTTTTAATTTTTTTTTATTTTTTTGGTATTTTTGGAATGTTATAGGATAATACTATCTTATGATCACATTCAAAGGATGGTCATAGATATCTCCCCATTATGAACCTGGTGTAATAACTTAGTGACACTATCAAGTAAAATGCATTGGTGCAATATATGTCACTATAATATCTAAGATATTCTATGTATGTAACATATGATTATATGGTCATGAAGTAGAAAGGGTAAGATTAGGGGTTCATGGAAACCATTTCTAAGTGTTCTGTGGTTTATTTAGAGTATTAGTATAAAAACATGTGTAGGTTCTCTTAATATATGAATATGGTTTGTTATAGATGATGATTCTTTGGAATCTAATGTATGTCTTTAATGCAAATGTTTTTTAAGTATTGGCTAGATAGTAAAGGGGATTGCCTATTACTTACCCTTTTCTGATGAATTAGCCTTAGTAGGCTTGATAATTAACTATCTAGGTATAAATTTCTCTTGTTTCAGAGGATGCTCATATGGAACTTCAGAAACTATAATTATCAATTAGCATGAATATATTTAACACACCTATGCACTATAGAAGGTTTTGTTTAAAGAATATGTATCCAAGGGCATCTGAATAACATATCAAATACACCTTGTGTGGGATCCAAATATAAATGTAAGTCAATCTCACCAAGAACCTATTATGAGGTCCCATTGAATGCTTTAACTATTTTTGTAGAAGGGTGTATATCATGATAAGTATAAACCAAGTGCATAAGTAATGTCATGGTGCAAACATACCTGATTTCACTGTTATCAATCATAACATTATGTATAGGCTAATAATCAAGGTATACTTAAATTAATAAAGAATGAAGATTAGAGATATCATACTTAATCTCATTATCATCAAAAGTAATAGAAGGTATCAGAACCATAATAGTTATATCCCATATATAGGTACAAATAATCACATATAGTGGGTGATCATAGTGTTATGGAGGAGGATCCACATTATATACCATTTTGACCTTTGTATCCTTATTAGAATGGTATCATAATGGATTTTTGAATATATTCTATTTTTGGTGATCACTAGGTTGTGAACATAATTCCTTTGGAAGATCATCAAATGTAATATTTTGGTTAGTGATGAGGTCTTAGATCTTATGCCTCAAGGTAAAACATATGTTTATAGAATGCCTAGGGCCTTGGTGATAGTAAAAATAATCATTTTCATCATACCCTTTGGGTAGAGGTATACTAATATCAACCTATATAGGATGAGGGAGAGATATAAAATGACACTCCACTAACCGTGTGACTAATGAAACTAGAGACTCGAGTAATCATGAGAACTATCTCCTTAGTGAATTAGATAAAATAAGATGATTAGGCTGATGTGAAAATGCATTAGCCATGGTGGTTGTTTCCTATTCAGTCTCATTAGGTTTTAACTTATAACTTGGTTTGATTATAAACCTGGTATTAGATGTAGATGTAGTTAGTGTGTTTGCTACATACTTAAGTTTATTCAATGAGATAAGTTTTAATCTATGGTCATAAAAGGATTTATAATTTTTGAAAATTATGGACTCATGTAAAAAAGAAAGAAAAATTTGTTTGAATATGTATAGAATTTATGTAATTATCATAGGATTGGTAATTTTAGCCAACATTGTCTTGTGGAGATATTATTTGATAGGTTAATTGGTTCCTTGTTTGATTTTTTCAATTTGGAAATAAGAAAACTTTTTGGTAATTTTAATAGAAAAGTGTTTCAAAAATTTATGTATAAGAGGTTTGAATGATTTCAAATATTAGAGAGGTAAATCATATAACCACTTCAAAGCATAGTCATTGAGGTTCCTTAGAAATCATTTGGTCAAAATTCTATCATTGGAGGAATAATTAAGGTTTGTGTCATAGAAATATTGAAGATGGTACTTAGGATCACCCTTTCCATTATAAAATGGGAACTTAGGTGGAAAAAACTAGTTTTCAAAGGGTGTAAATATATCTTAAGTGAAAGAGTGTTATGCAACACATCTTGGGAATCAATAACATGAAGATAATTTAAATCCTTTTGTTTAATGCTTTTAACCTTATCCTCTAAGATATTTATAACTTGAAGGAGGGTTTGACTTATAATCCCATTGGGGTTTATATTAGCAAGTTTAGAAGTCACCAAAGGGGAAATAACCATGGTTTGAGTAGGAATAGGCATTGAAACTGGTATTTGAGTTGAAATAATTGGTAATTTCATGATATATGTAGCACTATTATTTTTATGAAAATAAAGGCTGAAATACATATCATGTACCCAAATCACAAGTATTAACTGGTGACGTGTTCAAGGGGAGTGTTATTGGTATATGGGGATGACCCATAACTCTAATAGTATGGTCAATAGATAGACTTTTATGTGCATATATGCTTTTTTAATTTTGAATTTATAATATGGTTCTTAAGATTTCATCAATATATTTAGGGTTTTGATGAATGTGTTCATGAAATAAGGCGATTTATTACACTTACTCATGATATATTTACTCATGTTCATCAGTTTCATTAGACTCATGGTTCTCATTATCATAATATTCACCAATATAACCTCACTAGTATGCTACTTATTCTCGACATGAGTATCATCATGGACTATGGGATTAGGTTTTTCATTAGTTTGAGACATATTAGGTGGTAGGAGGGGGAGATCAATGTGTTTAATAGGAACATATCACAATCTATGGCTATACCTAGGTTGCATGAAAAATAATATAAGAAAATGAAAAGGTACAAAAATCTAAAACACTAGTTGACTAAAAACCCTAGTAATCATAAAAAAATGCATTCACATGAATCAGTTTCACCAAATGTTTAACCCTAAATTAGATATGTATCCTACTATGGGTAAATAGGGTTAATAATTTATAAATAAATAACCATAAGGGTGATAAACATATCTATAACAACCCAATTAATTGAAAAACTTAGATAGAATATATACTAAATTTATTATGTTGAGATATGATAAAAATTGAAAGTAAAACTATGTTAAATATTTAAATGAAAAATAAATAAGATACTTAGTTGGTTCTGATGCTAAAATAGGTCTAGATCTAGAATAGACAAGAAGTAGTCTAAGATAATATTTTATAATAGTTAGCAAATTCTAGATTAAGTGCCTCTATAGTTACAAATACTTGTGTCATCTTTGGATGGTTATGTCAATGTTAGTATCTAGATCAGACACATGTTGAGTATACAATTATATATAATACCTACTAAATATGGATGTGATCATGTAGATGCTTCTAGGATCATCATAACCTTCACTTTGGTGCATTTATATCTGGGTCATGAATTATCGCTCTTTTTCAAATGATCAAATCCTAGTTCTTCATCTTCATAGTTGTTATGGGAAAAATGGGTTAATGGGCACATAATGTTGAGCTACCCTAAAGACCCCTTTATAAATGAGTGATACCTACATAGCCAATACTTAGAAGTGTGCCTAATATTTATGTAGTTATCCCATATGTGTTGGCTTTCATGTGAATCATGCAATGTGTGATAAATAAGTCAAATAATGACCTAGCTTGTAAATTTGTAAATATAGATCTTGGGATAATACTTTAGTACTTTAGACCTATAGATGTGTCATCCCTATGATTGATATAGAAATAAGAGAAAATAGGGAAGCCTTTTACTTGATTAAAAGATCTTTTGTATGAATGTTAGGTCTTTACTAGGTGAGTAATGAATGAGGGTTAATATTATATTTATACCAATTATCTTGATGAATATCTCAAATTAAAGCACTTAGGTTGACCATTAGGGTTTATTTCATTTTTAAACTAGATGAATTTAGGGCACTAGACACTTACATCAGAGTAGGACACTTGGTCAACATATGTGTTTATCCAAGATGTAAGTGTCCAAGGAGAAGGAAAATAGGTACAAACTCAAAATGTGTAGAGGGATACAAAAAACAAGTTTTGAGAATTCTAGGAAAGATAAATGGCATGGGTCATTAACATAAGATTGGTCAAAATAAGAGATAGGCCAAGGGGCATAAAAGAGTAGTTGCAAGACTTTTGGAAGTGAGAAAGGTCTAGAACTTATAGGAATAACCAAGGTCTACTTTTTATAAATGTACAAGACTAATGTTCTACATAACTCATAAATATCATCTATAAGATAAAGCTTGATATTCTAGTTAAAAAAAATCTTGAATTGTATTTTGTAAGATTTTATTAAATTTTTTATTAGTGGCCTCTATTTTTCCATTGCATTGAAGATAATAAAGTGTAGAGAATTTGTGCATGACTTTGAATTTAGCACATAATTGTTTCATATCCTTATTTTTGAAATTCCCATCATTGTTAAAAATAATGGTGTAGGGAATTCTAAAATGACAAATGATTTGATTAAGTATGAATTTGGATATAGTGATACCCTTAACATTAACAAGGGTCATAACTTATACCCATTTAGTGAAATATTTAATTTCCATAATTTTTAAGGCATGACTATCTTGAGAGTGAGGTAATTTACCAATAAGATCTAATACCCACATGGGAAAAGCCAAGGAGATTCTACTATTTGAATATTGGTTAGAGGAAAGTGAATAAGATCATAATTTAGTTGATAGGTATTGAAATTTTTAGTGAATGTGATAGCATGTTTTTTAAGTGTGGGCCAAAAATATCCCACAGAAAGGTATTTTCGGGATAACATATCTACTAAAATTACCAAAAAAATACCTCCATGTGATTTTTCAATAAGAAAAGGGACTTCCTCTTAAGTGACACAATAGATCAAAGTGACTTTAAAATTGTAGTAGTATATAATGTCATAGTTTAAGGCATATTTTAAAACTTTCTTGTGAATTTGAGTCTTTTCATGAGAGTTGATGTCAAAAGGATAAGTATGATACTTGATAAATTAAATGATATTCTTTTACCACAAGATTTTTTGAGTATTGATAAACTTAATATGACATATATGAGAATAATTTGTGGTTTGTAAAGAACATGGTTATTCATATATGTTAATGAGAAATTATGAATCATGAAGGGTTTGATGAGGGTGAAAAAAAGAAGTATATGAAGTAAGTGAATCAACTATAACATTTTGATCTCATGAAATTGGATCCATGGTGAAGGGTTTGAATTCTTTAGCAAGAATGGTGGTAATTTGATTATATGTAATAAAGTTTTCATTTTTGAATTGATAGTCACCGTTGACATGATGAAAAATGAGTTGTGAGTCCCCTAAAGCATGTAGTTAAGGGATATATAAATTGATGATAACTTGCATGTCTAAAATGAGAGATTCATACTCAACCATATTATTAGTAACATTAAAGTTTAATTAAAAAGAAAGAGGTATGATCTTTTCATGGGGACCAACTAAGACAAAGCTTTCCCCAAATCCTTGAATAAATTTAATTCCATAAAAATTAAGTGACTAAGTATCTTCATGTAAATCCATTATAATTTTAGGTAATTTTTCAATGATGACTTTGGATTTCAATTTAGAAATTGAAGAGTTCAATTCATCAAGATTATTTTCTTTGAGATCAATAATAAAATTGTGAAACTAATATTTTAGTGAAATAACTTGAATAATAAATTCAACGTAAAGGTTTGATTCATCATTAAGTGTATCTTGAAGGTGATTAATGGTTGGTATAGGAACAACAATAAGTTGATTGGTGATTATTTGGCCTTTAATCAGTTTTTTAATGATGATTCACAAATTAAATTCCATCAAGAGAATCATCCATTTTCTAATTATATTACCATGTAAGAAAACATTAGATAAAAATTATGAAGGGATTTGAATGGACAATGCCATAAGTGGTTTGATAAAGCATGTAATGATGATTTTTTTTAGATATGAAAGAAATAAAAAGATAATCATGTTTGACTTTGATATAGTGTGTCTAATAGTCTATCAAAGCATGACTGATATAATATATGGAATATTCATGACCTATTTTATCATTTTAGGTGAGCATTAACCCTATTTATATGGGGGTATAGGAAGTGTATAGGATGAGATGATCATTATAAGGTGTTAAAAAAGTGTGAGGATGTAGTAATGATTATTTCATGTTGTTGAATGATTTTTGACATGAGTAAATCCATTCCAGAGTTATACCTTTGTTGAGAAGTGAGTTAACTAGATAAATATGGTAAGACATATTGGAAATGAATTGTTATATTACCCCAAGTTTACTAAGGTATGTCTATATATCTAGAATGGAATGAGGAATATGCATGTTGAGCCTAACTTTGATTTTATCAGGATCTACATCAATCCTCCGTAAAGATACTAATAATCCAAATATTTTTCCTGAGGTGATAGCATAAATAAATTTATAAGGTTTAAGTATAACTTTGTATTTTATGAGGTGATAAAAAATGATAGGGAGATTATGAAGATGATTTTTATGATTATTGGATTTAAAAATAAGATAATCTACATAATTTTTTAACTATTTTATCAATGAGATCATCAAAGATATGGGCTATTGCATGTTGATAAGTGGCACCAACATTTTTAATACCAAAGGGAATTTTAACATAGAAATATGTGCTCCATTTAGTGGTGAAAGTTGTTTTATGTTGATCCTTGAGAGTGATATAAATTTTATTTTATCTCGAGAAAGCATCTACGAGATATAACATTTCATAGCTAGTTGTGGAATCAATAATGGCATCAGTTGATGGTAAAGTAAAATTATCTTTGGGAAACCATAATTTATGATTATGAAAGTTTATATATATACAAATAACCATAGTAAATTTCTTTCACATAGGAATAATTATGGATACCCATTCAGATTAGTCTACAAGTTTGATGAATTTGGTGTCTAAAAGATTGATGATCTCTTTATGACATAAGGTATAAATATCAAGAGGAAATTTATGTTACTTTTGATACATAGGTTTTAAATCAAGTTAATTAATGATATTATGGAACACAATGATAAGATCAATACTAGTAAACTATTCATGTGACTATGTAAAAGATTTATGATATTTTTTGAAAAATAAACTAAAATTGTCATGTTCAAGAGGTCAAAGTCTTTGGATATTTGAGGAAAATTAGTGGTTCCATAATTAATTGCAAAAATTTACTCAATAAGAATAGTGATTCCATATTTGAAATGATATGGACAAGGAGGAATCATGGAAACATGATGTGTTTTAAGATAGACACTAGAGATGAAAGTGTTAAAACAAGAAGCCTTTTTATGGATATGACCAAGATTATGATGTTGGTGTTCATGAGAATGGATTAATTATAAAAATATTCATCCATAGAGATCTTGGGTAAAGATCCATAATACTCAACATCAACTTCAAGATCCAAAATTTGATTTTTGTGATTATCAAACTCTAAATGTATTTGTTAAATAGATTTAGATTTTAGGAGTAAAGGTAGAAGGTTGTTTAATAGAATATTGTATATATATAGTAGGAGAAGAACTATTAGATGTGGTGATAAAATTATAAGTAATAAGTATAGGATTAGTTTGGTTAATATAACTTATTGTAGGTAATAAATCATGATGCACTATATTGATTTAATCAATAGAGTCAGGAATTGTAGGTTTGATTATATTCATCTATTTAATTTATTGGATGAATCATGGAGTATCTATAAAATGTGTATTAATAGGTGGTAAATAATGTTAAATTTATGAATAATTATGATAGGATATGTGAATGAAAAAAACATCATGATTGAAGGTATGTAATTATGCTAATTTTTTTTGATAATTCTAGATGTCTAGATCTCATGACTAAGCTTGAGCCATAATGTAAGTATCATCATAAAATGGAGATATAACACATGTATCTATTTTATTAGGAACACATATATTGGATATTACCACATTAATTAAACTATGATGGTACATTGCTAAATGATCTTGAAATAGATTAGATTCCCCATATTCATTACAAGCAAAATCATCCTCTATATAAGAGGATTCATGTGCATTGCATGGGGGAGAACTATCACTAGTATCATATATTAAGGTAATGGTTCAATATCATGAAAGGAGATGAGGAGGGAGCCATTTTTTAATTTATAGAGGTAATAAAGTGGTATTTCAAATGTTTTTTTAACTCATTAGGTTTGTCATCATCTAAATTTGCTAGAGTTACATAAATATAAATGCATATTAACAAATTGAGCAAGAGGAGAACTACTGATCTAAGTAATGTTAGGGATACGATAATGAGATATTTATTTGGAATTTGGATGCTCTAAGGATTATCATTAGCCTCATTTTTTTAATGTTTCCCATTATGTATGAATTTCATACATTGGCTAACAAAAGATGCAATAACTCATAAACGATGAGTCGATGGACTACCTAAGAGAATATTGTAATATAAAGGAAGATCAATAACCATGATCTTAGTGTAGATTATATTAGGTCCAATATTAAGAAGGTATAAATGAAACTAAGTGGTTTTTTATTGGATTTATCAAATCCATAACATGTGAGTTAGGTTTGCTTGAGATTTTCTTTAGAATATCCAGTTTGTTGAATTAACCAAAGAGAAGTAACATTGATGCTAGATCTTTTGTCAACATAGACTTTTTGAATTAAAGTATTATTGATGCAAATTTTTATAAAAAGAGGTGGATCATCAACTTGAAATATAATTTCACCATTTATCATATCATCTTTAGGAAATTCTAAGGAGGGTTCGGTAGAAGAAATTATTTTGATAAGATGCACTTATATAGGTTGAGGCACATCGAAAGAGAACTCAAACTCATTAGATAAAGGTTATTCAATGTATTTTAGTTTTTTCATAAGAAATTTAAAATGACAAGGATAATTTGTTACTAACTCTATAAGAGGAATTTTATAAGTTATAAAATTAATTTCATCTAATAAATTAGAATGAGGTTTAGAATAAGAGTGAGTGTAAGGCTTAGGTTGATTAGGTAGGGTACTTTTTTAATTGTTTGAGGTTCCAATGATGAAATAATATCATTTATAGTTATTATATACCTAGGAATATGGTATATTAATGTATATGGGTTTGTGGATATGTTTACATGTGGCACACATCCCCATTAGTTAGTTATATGGTTCTAATATATTGGGATAAATGAATAACTTGTGGAATTAATGCATTAGGTAATTATTGGCATAAATTGGGATTAGGAGGTTACCTATCCATTATATATATATATATATATATATTGATGTAAAGGAGGTGAATATAATTATAATGGAATCAAGTAAGCATTGAGTATTATATTTGGTAGAAGGATATTGCGGGTTGTCCTATAAAAGAGACATTGTGGATTCATTCCTTCCTAAAGGATTATTGTACGGTGTTACCCTACCATAAGGGTATTATTTTATTTTTACATATATTGCATATTTGGGCATCTTATCCCACCAATATCCATTGTGTTGTGTTGATTTGTATTATATTTTTAATATTTTGAGTTATTATAAGTGTGAATCATAATAAGTAGTATCAAAGCTTTGATTTGGGTAATTTGCGTGGGGTGAAACCATAATTTATTGGAATCATTAATATCTTGTAATCTATTGTGAATTTTTTTATAATTGTTTTACTAGACTTGAAGAATATTTTAAGGAAGTCGTAGTAAAAACATCAAGGTTTTATTATGAGTTTTGAGAGAGTTATTGATATTTTAGTTTTTGTAAAAAATTAATCATATCTATCATAAAATAAAGATTTTTAACATGAAATATTTACTAGTGTTGTATTAATATACAAGAAAAATACTGTCATAATTTGAGATTTTTTTGAGACATTTTGAGTGATTTATGATGGTTTTATGATTTTTCATAAATTTGATCCACAATCCAAAATATTTGGTTTTTTACCCAAAATTTTCACTAAATTTGAAATATCATACATGTAAGATATAGTAAAAAATTTAGACTATTTGGATCAGTTTTGCATTAGTTATTGATTTTTTAGGTTTTTTACCTTAACCTTAGTTTTTTTCTAAATCATGTGTCAAATGGATTACAAACAATTGTAACATTTGATGGAGAGTTTTAAAAAAATGTAAAATATTTTGGAGAAGTATTTTGTGGTAAAAAATGGACAT
The DNA here is from genome assembly GCA_037957365.1 of Torreya grandis. Lineage (NCBI taxonomy): Eukaryota > Viridiplantae > Streptophyta > Pinopsida > Cupressales > Taxaceae > Torreya > Torreya grandis. The sequence continues at coordinate 703,464 of JARHVA010006524.1, read as the reverse complement.
ATGGGGAAAGAATAGAGTAATTATGATAACCAAAAAGAGAGTATAAATGAAAAAGAAGATGATTAAAAAGAGGATGAACAAAATGATGATGATAAGTGAGTTAAAAAGGATTAAATAAGAGAGGTTGAGGATCATGATGTGGAAAAAGTGTAAGAAAATAATTTTGATGATGGAAATGAGGACGATCATGCAGGTGATTATGAAGAAGAAGAAACAAAGCATAATAATAATGATGAAGAGACTATAGAGGGTGCATAAGGAGAGGTAGAGGATATCAAAGAGGAGGAAAAAGGATTGTATTATAAGGGTTAAAATAAATTTATTCTGAATAATTTAGTGTTTGTTTTTTAGTTTCATGGATGCATTTAAAAAAAGAAGGTTATTATGTCTATATAACCTAACATAAAGTATAACTTCATTAACATAGATGTGACCCAAAATTGATATGTTCATGAAAATAATATCAAGAAGGCTCAAGTATATGGTAGGAATATTATATATTTTTAATATTTGAAGCTCATTATAGACATATATGTTTTGCATTTATATTTTTATGCTTTGGATATGGAGGTGTGGATACAGTTCCTAGATATCCATATTGTAATCACCTAAAAGTGGTATTTAAGTGATAAGAATGATAATTAAGACTACCTATTACTATCTTATCCCTAAATCTATCCTAGACACTATTTTCACAATTATCTAACCTTTATTCAGGTCACATGCATCCCTAGTCATCCATAAGGTAGTCTCATACCCTCATTCTTGTATCCTAGAACTTTGTGCCTAGTGTTATACCACTTGGACACTAGTTATATAATAAGGATAGTAGTGTCACATGGTGATAGCGTGGTAAGAATGGTTCTCATTTATTTTCCCTCTCCTTTTCACAAAAATATATATTTTCAAATTTGAAACCTCTTAGGGTAGGCCTAAACCTCTTTTATTACCCACACAAACATAAAAATGTTATAAATACATTAATTTTAGCCCTCTAACAACTAGATGGAAATCATATGAAAAAAAATTTCAAATTTATAACAAGTTGTGAAAAATTATGGTTATCAATCCCTATTCTATCCTACTTCTGTATACTACCATCTACAACATTCCTAAGCTTAGATTACCTAGATTTCTAGTCTCAAGAATATTAAAATCACATAAGTTAACTATAATACTAGCTTCACTTTCAATTTTACCAGAACCTAGGTGGGGATAACTACATCTACCTTGATCATAATTTAGAGTATTGATATTTAGGAAACTCTCATTATAATAATGTGTTGAGTATGTCCAACCTACCCTACTAATAAAGTCACTTTTTAGCTTGTATCAACCAAATACCAAAATAACATGGAGGATTAGGGTTTATTCATAAATTCAATAAAACAAGGAATATATAGGGTTCATGACTCATGTACATAGAAAAAACCTCATATATCCAAACATAGGTGCACCTAGAAGCTTAAGACAATGCTACAAAAAGGACACTATTGCCAATATAGGGATACTACTGCCACATTTCTAATAATGACACTACTATCCAATTAGGGAGATACTATGAAAGAAGGGTTATAACATTAGGATGTTATTTTTAACACTCAAACATTCCTCTTACTTAGTTATTAGCTTCTATATCATTTATCTCAGTCTTTTTCTAGTTAAGTTATTACTTGCATTATTTATTGGTATTTTTAGAAAGTTTAAAGTTAGTCAATTTTGTAAAAAATTAGTGGTTATATTTTTCACATATTATTACCCTAATTTAGTCTACTTATATCTTTAAAAAAGATATGATTTTTTAATTTCTAAGTCCTAAAAGGTTAAAACACATGGTTATAAAATTTAGGAATAATTAATATTAATGTTTAGAAGAATTTCATGAAGTTTTGGTATAGGAAAAAGAAGGTCACTTTATAGGATATCATAGTTGGAAAGGCACAAAGAATAATAAAATTAGAGCATGAGGATGATATTGAATTAAGTGAAGAAGAACATGAGGAATATTCAAATGAAGACATAGATGAAGAAATAGTCCAAGTAGAGCAAAACACTTCATCTATTCAAGAGGCAAGGGAACCACCAAATGAAATGGTTGTAGAGGTAAAATAAAAGGTTTATAAGGTCAAAGTATAAATAAAAAGGTTGTGGTATATCGACACCCACATCATCATGAGAGGAAAAAAACATAGATCCATTTTAGGGAGTGTCATAACAAAAATCATTTTGGATATACAAAAAATTTGAGTACCAATCACTATGGCTATGCATGGAAGCCAAAGATGACTTGCAATGGTTAATTATGGAATGAAAGTAGTGTAGTGGAATATGGAACATGGAATCAGTGGAAAAAACAATATTAATATGCATGGCATAATAAATACTATGGTCATGTATGGAATTAGAGTATCCTAGTAGAATATGGTACCTATAATCAAGGGATGAATAATTATGCCTGGATGTCAAGGCAGTGTAATTATGATCATGCAAGAAACTAAAGTATCACAATAGAGTTTAGAAATAAGGTTGGATAGATATCATCACCAATATCATATATATGGTTAATGATCGATATTGGAGACATGTGTGAAATTATTTAAAGCACACTCATTATTTGGTTTATTCTTATATTTTAGGGATGAAACATGTCAATGAGGGAAGGAATGCTATCTACCTAGGGATATGATATATTAATATATATGGATTAATGGATATGGAAACATGTTTAAAAAATACCCCTTGTTTAGTTATATTGTTCTAATATATTAGGATAAATGACTAACTTATGGAATTAGTGGATTGGGTAATGGTCGACCTACATTGGGATTAGGAGGTTACCCATCCATTATTAGTTATATATAGGTCTATATAAATGAGGTGAATATCATTGTAAAGGAATAAATTAAGCATTAATTCTTATATTTTAAGAGGATATTAGAGGTTATCCCCTGGAAGAGACTTATGGAGTTATTCCTTCCTAAAGAAGTATTGTATGGTGTTTCCCTACCTTAAGGGTAATTATTATAAATATAAATATATTGAATATTTGGGCATATTAGCCCACTAATATATATTGTTTTATGTTTATCTACCTTAAATTAAGCATATTTACAATTATTATAAGTGTGGATCATAACACTAATGGTTGGTTATGAGGATGAAGGCTTAGAAGTTGTAGCATCTTTAATAAGCTAGTCTCTGGTAGATGAATTCTTAAGTTTGGTAATAATATCTTTGTGAGTAGGTTTATGATGATAATTGAATTTATCCACATTCACATATTGAGAATTAGTATAATATTGATCATAATCAACATTAATAACATAAAAATTTTTATTAGTGTTGTGTGTTGGGATCAAAAGAAGGTTTTTGAGATTTTTGGGTAGTATATTTGAAAAAGTTTTTCTTTTGATAAGCTTTGAGATAATACTGATGACATAGTTTTATCATAATGTCATGACAAAATAAATCTCATAACATGAAAGAAACAATTTTTTTTATAAGTGCATGACATGTCTCATGAGAATGACCAATGTTAGTGTGGAACCAAAAAAAATTATTAGGATCGTACCATGATGGGGGAGAAATATTACTATAGATGAAAGGTTTAGATGGAAATAAGAATTTATTCATTTTGGGACCATTAAGGGTGGGTAGGAGGGAATTTTAGTATCTTATTTGACTTCACTCAATTTTTTTAGAGGAGATTTAGTTTGAGAATTTATGTTAGTTATTATGTTATATGAAGTTTGGAAAGATTCCTTGATTGAATTATGAGATGGTTCAAATTGATTCATAAGAAAATATTATTTTAGCTTGATTAAAAGCCTCTTCTAAGGTTTAAGGAGAAAATTTTAAAACATTATATTAAAGAGGGGAATTAAGGTAAGTTATGAAAAGTTTTATAATATTACTATCATTCATGTTATGGTCAACCTTGTGAGATAATGATTTCCATATTTTGATAAAAGTATGAGTAGATTCAGTGGGTAATTTCTTAGCATTCATTAAATAACTAAGACAATTTTTAGGAAGATTGTTTTGTTGAAACTCTTTAATTAGATCCTTTACAAGATCCTCTAGTTTCTATATGAAATGTTGGGGGAGTTGGTTATACCATTCTAAAACATCTTCTGTAACATTTTAAAACAGTGTTGGTTTGGACCCATTATTATAGAGATTAAAAAATGATTTAAGGAAAATAGAAGGGTCTTTAGTTTTGTCATACTTAATTGTTGAAGAGATGTTTCTAATATCTATGGATATGATGAATGGAGCTAAAGATTCATTTTGAATATGTTGGAGCATTTTTTATGCATAAGATTTTGAGGGTTTATATTCACATTTACATCTCTAAGAGGAGGGGGTGATAAAATTTTGATTATTTTGAGTGATGATAATAGGGGTTTGACTAGCCATTTACAATATGTGACTTTGCGTTAGGAGCATTTGGGAATTGTTAGTTGTTTGCATAAAATTCATTTTTTGAACCAATTAAACAATAATTAGGGTTGTATCTATGGGTGGATTTTGATTTCTAGTGGTAGGAGGTGGAATGTAAGTGTTGGTATGAGGATTATAATAAAGACTAGGGATAGGAGGATTCCCTATAGGAGGGTTCTCTATGGGACGATTCCCTATGTTAGTATCAATTTCTCCAATGGTAAATTAAGGGAGTGTATATAAGTTATAATTCATTTTAGGGGTATAAATGATATTGTCATCAAGGTTTTTTAATATGTTAGAATCATCTAGATAACAATTTTGAGTAATGTATACCATGATGTATTCCTTTCATCTAGATGGTGGTCTTGAGTATTTTCACCATGAGGGATTATCTCAGGGGATAAAGTGGGTAAGAAATAATAAACCATATAAATAATGAATAGGTTAAGACTATAGAGAAATATTATTATAGGTTATTTTATGATGTTAATTAATATGGGAAGGGAAACAAAAAATGATCATTGTCAGCCTCCAACTGAACTAGGTTGACCAGGGTTGTAGTTTAGAACACATGAAATTTCAAATGCATTAGGTTGACGTAGTTACATAAGAATGTAGAAACAATAGCTTATAAGTCCATTAGGTTGACCAAGGTTAATAAAATTAAATTTGGGAGGTAATTAAAATAATTTAGAAGTCTACTAGGTCAACCTAGGTCGATCTAGTAAGACATGAAGGTAAAGACAATAAATTTCAAGTCTACTAGATCCAATGTGGTTGATCTAGCTAGATAGACTAGTAAAGACATAAAAATCCAGGTCAAAATTATTGAATAAGTTTAGTATATAAATGTTTTGATAGTAAACTAGATGATTGATTTTGGAAAACATTGTTAAAAAAAATAGAAGTCTAAGTTGAGCCTAGTCAACTTAGTCTATTCACACACAATCAATTAGGTCGATGTTGGATGATCTAGTTAAAACATACAACACTCATATATATTAATGATCATCAATAAAATTAAAAATAAAAAAGATAATAACAAGCAACAAGGAAAAATTGAAGTTGATAACTACTATTGCTAAGTAATTATCCGAAAAGAAGATCAAGAAGATGTATTAAAAGGATTTTTTTGATAGTATAGGATCTCAAAGATACTTATTTGTCCTTTGATATTATCAACCTAATATTTAATAGAATTTAATATGGAATAAGTATTATTATCATATCCCACTAAAAATAGCTTCAAGGGTAAGCTAAGAGTAACTTCCCAACACTAACTAGTAACTAGTGCACTATAAAATTAGACAAAAGGTTGGATTTTTAGAGTTCAATATAAAGGGAAATCTTAGGTGTTTATGAGATAATTTGAGGTACATGAAACTAAATTGAATGTTTATATTTTTACTATGGATATGATTATTAGGGTAAGCCCTTCACACCATAATATCTATAAGTGATAGACTAGGATTGTAAATAAAGTATCTCATTATCATTCATGATAATAATTAAATGTTT